>PPME03000019.1:0-173373 GCA_003706695.3 Limtongella incommunis
TCGCCAACGCTCGCCAACGCTCGCCAACGCTCGCCAACGCTCGCCAACGCTCGCCAACGCTCGCCAACGCTCGCCAACGCTCGCCAACGCTCGCCAACGCTCGCCAACGCTCGCCAACGCTCGCCAACGCTCGCCAACGCTCGCCAACGCTCGCCAACGCTCGCCAACGCTCGCCAAACCAACAAGTCTAATAACATTATTAAGTTGCTCTAACAATTTGATAAACTAGCTAAGAAATTGGGCTAACACAGCGTCGTGTTTCACTGTATATAATTGGAACTTATCAATTTGCAATTCCGCGAATGACACTAGCAATCGAACCAGGGTTTTCCAACGGAATCAGATGCTTCGAGTCTTTCACTACTGCGAAGGTAACAGGAAGCCCTAAAATTTTGAGGCTACGTACAACTTGTTCCTCTACGCGATCCTTCTGCTCAACAACATCAAACTCACCGGCTAGCACATAGAATTTAGTTTCTTTTGAATGTGGCCGAGCTGCAAAAGTTCGTAAGTCATTCGAAATATCCTCCTGCATTCCGTGCAAAATCCAGCCATCCTTTGCTAAAGAGCTCAGTCTCAAAGTGTTGCGCAAAATGTTTGAGAAGTCGTCCTCAGAAAGGAGCTTATCGCTAGAGAGAACATTTTTGGCTATCCATGCAATCGATTGCTCATTGTTGTAAGCTTGAAGTTGTTGGTCTCTCATGTCGGGGGGTAGCACAAGGGGAGTTGGAGGCGCGGGTGCAACCAGCACTACTCCTTTTACCAGGCACAATAAATTATCAGGGAAGTGACTGAGCGTGGCTAGTGCAACCTTCGCTCCCATAGAATGCCCTATAAGCACAATTCCATCCTTGAAAAGATGAGCGCTACTGGACGTAGTGCTAAGTTGAGCCAAGACTGATACAACATCAAATGCCATTGGAGTGATAGAGTATCCTTCTACATTGGGAGGGCCTGTAGATTTACCAGATCCCCGCAGGTCAATAGTAAGACAGAGATAGTCGTGACTCAGAGAAGTTGGCGATTCATACGAGGTAAGCTTATCCCATGTCTCACTGGATCCTCCCCAGTAGTGAAGGAATACTAGGAGCGGACGATTAACTTGTTTCGTTGACGCAGTATGAGGTTCAAAGAGATGAAAGAAAATCTCTATGTCAGGTGAAAGCCTGATCGATTGCATGTTGAAATAGCTTTTAGGAACAAAAAGTACTGCAGCTGCGGTGAGAAGCAAGTCTTTACAACCTTTTTTGAATACTCAACACGTTACTCATCGGTATATGCTGTCGAAGCCATTTATTAAATATCATTGAATATGAATCAGTTAATAATCCGATGCATAATGCATCACAGATTCCAATGTGTCTGGTGGTGGCGAATTAGGTAGGAGTCCAGGTAGGAGTCCAGGTAGGAGTCCAGGTAGGAGTCCAGGTAGGAGTCCAAGTAAGGGGTCCAAGTTGGAGTCCGAGTAGGAGTCCGAGTAGTCCAAGTAGTTAATAATCCGATGCATAATGCATCACACATTCCAACCTGCCTGGTTGCGGCGAATTAGGTAGGAGTCCAGGTAGGAGTCCAGGTAGGAGTCCAAGTAGGAGTCCAAGTAGGAGTCCAAGTAGGAGTCCAAGTAGGAGTCCAAGTAGGAGTTCGAGTAGGAGTCCAAGTAGTTAATAATCCGATGCATAGTGTGTCAAACATTCCAACCTATCTGGTGGTGGCGAATTAGGTAGGAGTCCAGGTAGGAGTCCAAGTAGGAGTCCGAGTAGGAGTCCGAGTAGTCCATTAGGTAGGCGATCACAATAGAATAGGCTTCACGAGGTAACGGGGTTAACGTTTGCTTCGATTTCCGAGTATGCCAAGAGTTCTGATGAATTAAGGCATTTCCGAGTATTGAATTAATTTCCCAAATTGTCGTTATCTACTATCGTTGGCACTGATGTACTTATGAATTATGCTCGGCCCCTAAAACGTTTCTATATGGATGTGTGAATTAGTGCTTCATGATGCTGCTAACTTTGAAAAAGAACTTGCGCTGTAAATTTGCACAAACCACTCTTTTTGCGGCTTTAGGGTGAATTTAAATGAGAGATCTAGATACAAATCGGATAACTAGCTATTGGGGGGCTCACACCATCTTTTTCTTCACAAATGCTCGGTCAAACGGCGAAGAGGCAGTTGTTTCGCATTCAAAATGCCAGTGCTTTGAGACACACTAAATTACGGCATTTTACTCGCGCTGTGTCTCCTATCTACCGTTCTACGAGCAATACTGGTAGAATTTTCGGCGCTGTAGGAGCATCCATATTGGTTGGCAGTGCTACATTTTGGGCCTTGAATCATCATGCTCCTTTCATCTCTTCAGATAATGGCAATGTTGTTCAACCGGATGCCAAAGTCGCCTCTTTCCCCAGAGTATTCAAGGATGAGGATAACTTGACTCTCATTGGTCTTGGTGTGCGAACGGTATCATTCCTCAAATTGAAGGTGTACGTTGTTGGATTTTATGTACCACAAGAAGATCTGCAAATTGTCAAGAAAACTTTGTCCGATGTACCTAACGTTGAGGAGCTGCTTCTCGACCCTGACCTTGGCCCCTTGCTTGTATCTCGAATGTTGAATGCTGGTGTTCGCTTGACATTCAGAATTGTGCCAACACGTAATACTGATTATCATCATATGAGAGATGGTTTCATTAGAGCTATTAGTCATCAGAAGGGTTTTAAAGAAGCTGAAGAAGATGAAGAGGAAGCTGAGAAACTTCATGATGGTCTCAACTCTTTGAAACAAATCTTTTCTCGCAAGAAAGTTCTCAAATATAACGAGGTCTTACGACTAAGCAGAAATGAGAAAGGAGAATTGACAATTACTACGTACGGTTCTTCCGATGAGTCAACAGGTAAAGCCAATGTTCTTGGTACTGTAACTCAACCATTAGTATCTGAATTGCTATTCCTACACTATCTGAGTGGTAAGTCTCCGAGTAGTGAACCAGCTCGTCGGGAGTTTGTAGAGACGCTCGCAAAGTTGTAACCTCACGACTTCGTGTGATGATGTTCTTCTTTTGAATCTGTAAATAGTTTCGTTAAATCAATTTCACATTAGCTATTGAACATGCTAGGTAAATCTGGAGACACAGCCCTGTGCGACTGCACTGTTAACCTAGCACAAGATTGAGCAATATTGAAAATATTTTCTCTCTGGGATTGCCAGTTGACTGAGTTTGTCTTTGCTATTTGACTGACAAGTATTCCACATAGAGTGTCTCCTGCTCCTGTTACACTCCGAACACTATCGGTCGGCACCGGCATAACAGGATAGTGTTCTACAACAAGTCGTATATCCTTTTTCCCAAATACAGCGGAAAGTATATCCGTGTTGCTTTCGAGTGGAACGTAGTCATCTTTGTGAACAATTTGAAAGAATAGAAGTCCATTAGAGCCCAGTTTGATTGCAAGCTTCGGTATGTATGGGAGCACTCGTGCTGCCTCCTGTGCATATCCTTTAGATAAAAGTCCTCTCAAAGCTGGTCGTGATCGTTCCCACTCTTCCATTTTCATTCTGAAATTTTGATTCATATCCAGAGCATCAATCACAGGAAACCAATAATCAACATCATACAATCCATTGTCACCTAAAGAAACTGCTATCTCAGATAGCTCAAGCAAATTAGGAGTTGCAATATCCACAAGATTGTCGGGAAACACATCAGGAGGGTTGATAATGGAGGTGAATTCACGTGCTTTGATAACCGAAGTGGGTTCAAAAACTATTTGTGCATTCACAATACGAGAACTGGTAACAACTGTTCTAATTTGCTCTGTACCAATATTACCATCGAAGACTACTATTTTTGGCTTTGTCTTCTCTATTTGACTGCTAATGTGATTGACACTCAAATTCTCGATTGATGACATATCGGCACAGGCCATAATTAGATCTCCTGAATGATCATGAAATGCCACGTATCTTGGTGTTTCAATATTTTGGTCCGAAATTATACCATCTGATTTCAGTGGCTGTTCTAGTAAATGGTAGTCATTAGAATCTAGGGCAGAAACAAGTTTGGTGGAAGTACCACCCAATGCAGAGGCCAAGGCTATGTTGTGACCTACTCCTCCAACAGAAGTCTTTATGCTCGCTTTGTTTGAAGTTTTGAAAACATTTTCAGAAAGCGTACAGGTTAGATCAACAGCCATAGCCCCAACCACAAGTACATCATGTTCACCCACATCTGTGCCTACAAATGTTTTCGAGCTACCGTCAACACTGGCCCCTTTGAAATAATTACAACTTTTCTAGAGTTAGCAACACACAAAATGACAAATCAAATACTCACCTGTTCCAAATTCACCAATTCACGAGCAATTTTGGTTGAAATCAAGGCATTATTTTTCACAAACTCCACATTAGTTTTAACACTAGCGCCGTTAGTAGCTTCATTAATAGCATTCAGCAGAAAAGGGGTAATTTCTTTGCCTTTGATACCAAACTTTTCAGCTTTTATGAGAGATGCCTCAATAATGGAATCCATGTAATCTTTGTCCAGTGCAAGATGCTGTGGGGCAGGATTGCAGAACACCATACCTGAGCGAAGGTTCATGGCGGCGTTAGCTTGAATTATTCTGGCTGCATCCGCAGGACCAGAAAAGGAATATGGTGATAATACTCCAGATTCCCTAGAGTAGAACCCTGGTACATCAACTTGCGATGCAGAATTCTCATTCAGTGTAAAGACTGGAACACCTTTAGTTTCCAAGTATTCTATCGTTCGAGGAATGTCCAAAATAGACTTCGGTCCAGAACACACCACTGCCACAGATGTTCTTGCGAGCTCATCGAGATCAGCACTTACATCCATTGTCTGCTCTACTCCTCTGTGTACACCACCTAGCCCACCGGTAGAAAATACTTTAATACCAGCCATATCAGCAAGGATCATAGTTCCAGCAATGGTAGTACCGCCATTGAGCTTGCGAGACATCACAACACTTATGTCTCGGCGAGAAACTTTAACTGCGTTGGCCTTATCAGCAAGCAGCGTTAAATCGCTTTGATCAAGTCCAACCTTTGGAGTTCCCTGAATGAAAGCACAAGTGGCAGGAACGGCCCCGCCATTACGAACAATCTTTTCTACTTCCATTGCCATTTCCAAATTGGCAGGGAACGGTAGTCCATGAGAGATTATTGTAGACTCAAGTGCCACAATCGGCCGATTTTCGCTTTTGGCTTGCAGAATCTCTTCACTAATGGTAACAATTGATCGACGAGCAACCGTCGATCGGGTTCGCCCTCTTAAAATTCCTGGAAATGTCCTTCCTTTTCGAAACATAATATTAGGCATAATAACACAGGGAATTTTTCCTCTTATCTGCCGGTGTTTAGCCTGAGCCACTTCTCCGAATTCCTGGCCTTGCAGGACTAATGGGGACAACTTGAAATCAGTACGTTGACGACAAATAGTTGTAAAACGGTTTAAAGTATTCAATGCAATAATATAGATATTAGTGTAACCGATATACTTTGTGTCTGCCATTTAGGACTTTTTATTGTTTTTGCCATCCAACGATGTAAGATCATTATTGATAGTGGCCACCAGCGAGGATTGTCAGGCATTCAAATAATAGTAGATTTGTACGGCAAACTTAAAATCGGCAGGATACATATACTTCAATATTCGACATTAGAACCAGACTACAAGCGTCAATATTATTTCTGCCAACCCGTTATCCCTTCCTTTAAGCAAGGCTGTTTTAGCCAACTGGGTCATCACCTCCCACAAGCATTAGAATGCTAAAATAGAAATGCATTTGGTAGCAAAGAGTTTGGATTCACAGAAAAGTCGCGAAGGCTTGGATTCACAGAAAAGTCGCGAAGGCAATCTGATTGAAAATTTTTCAGCTCTGCTACAGCATCGTACACAATGATGTCAATATAATACCCAAACCGAGGTTAAACCATGAACCTGCTTTGACATCAATGGCATTGGTGCAATTCTCCACTCCCAAACCCAACTCGAATCTCCCAAAACATAAATCACAACCACTCGAGTCAAAACCAATTTTCACTCAAGCCATCGAAATGAAATGTTCTTCATAAAGGACTTGTCACTATCTTTGACATTACATCCGTCCTATTTCGGACCCCATATGCATCAGTATCTTAAATCAAAATTGCTGGCAGATGTAGAAGGAACCTGTACCGGCCAGTTTGGTTATATTGTTTGTGTGATGGATTCGATGATGATTGACATAGGAAAAGGAAGAGTTATTCCGTCGTCAGGGGCAGCAGAATTTGATGTAAAATATAGAGCAATTGTTTGGCGTCCGTTCAAAGGTGAAGTTGTTGATGCTATCGTGACAACTGTTAATAAAATGGGCTTTTTTGCTGATGTGGGCCCATTGGTTGTTTTTGTATCCTCTCATTTGATTCCCTCGGATATGACATTTAATCCTTCTGCTAACCCTCCGGCTTATGTTGCTGAAGATCAATCTATAGAGAAAGACTCGCGGGTTCGACTTAAAATAGTTGGCGTTCGGGCAGATGTTGGAAAGATGTTTGCTATTGGAAGTATAAAGGAAGATTATTTGGGGGTTTTATAGTGATCAGTTATCTAGCGTGAGTGTATTTCTATGAAAAATTATCTATATCACGCTGTTAGTGAGCTCGGTGTAGCGAACCACGTATGATTATTACACTCTCCCGCCAAGTAATGAGAGAATGCACCCAAGATGTTGCAAAATACTATAGAATACGATGCTAGCTGTGATAAATGTTGAAGTGACTCCACAACGACGTGCCAGATACACAGATCATACTTTTTTGGTGACATGCAAGACTATTGAACACCTAATATATCCCGAATTCTTACAGTGCGGTGTTGTTACGCCATGTTGTGACTACGCAAACAAAATTCTATCAGCTTTCAAATCTATGTCATTTTGCACAATATTAATGAGCAAACAAACTCGGCTGTTCCAAATTATTATCCAGCTCTTCAATTTCTTTTTCTTTTAAAGAAAACGATTTGGTGAACCTTTGAATCTCCGCTAGTGCAATCTCGTCTTGCTCTTCCTGTGCACGCTTCCACAGGGATATCAATCCTCGATACAACTCATATCGATAAATTAGGAGCCTTTCATGATACAGTTCATTCAAGCATGACATCAGTTTGAGAAGATTGTTTCCTAGCAGTAGGCAGGCAAATGGATCACAAAGCGTGCTCACTATGATCTTAACAACTGAAGAAAGATGCTTCACAGAATATATACCCATTTCTAGAACAATTTCACGGCATTGATTTAGTAGTAGAAGAGATAAAGCCATGTTTTCCCTCACATAAGAATATCCATCTATGAATCCAATTCTGAGAAGTTCATCCAACCTAGTGATTTTTGCGGTACTGTCCGTTTTCGATATCCACAGACCTGCTTTGAATGCAGCAGCTAACAATTGTTCACTGTCTTGAGCATTGGTACTGGGAGGAAGATACGAAAGTGAAGGAATTACTGCTTGCCAGAAAACATTGTCAATCCCTCGGCGTTTGAGAAAGTCGCCCCCAACTTTTTTTGCAAGCAGTTGTATTAAATCACATCCTCTTGCGCGTATCATTGGCTCCTGATCATCAGCTATGTTGAGAACTGCTGGGATAACGAATGACCATTGTTTATGAATTTCGATGACATTCATATTTGAAAGAGCCATGTAAAGCCAAGCGATGCTGTGTTGTTGCTCGGTTCTCCATGGCTTTCCAAATTGTGAGTCTCTCGCCTCCAATTCCTTACGTTTGTCCCTTGGATGAATTGATTCTGAGCCAAGCGATGAAACGGCAGGGTTTTGGGGAGTTAAGAAAAATCGTTTGGTAGTCTCAAGCAGCTCCAGTGACTCATTTTCGGAAATTTTGATGCTTTCGAGTAACGCTTTTGAGCTGTCTGATAGTAGCGGAATAAGATACCAAGGATAACCAGGTTCGGTGTACAGAGCTATTGTGGACTTTAGGATAGGAGAAAGTTCAGAATGTCTGCTTAAAGACATTGCATCGAGAATATGTCGCACATTATCCAGAAACACTTGCTGCCTTTCAAATTTTGTACCATTCCTTTTCACCTCCGTGCCCAATGACCAAGTCCATTCTTCACACAGTGGGGTCAAGTACCTCAAAACTTGAGTCTGAACAGGGATTACATCAAACGGTTCTACGCTGTTGATAGGATATACTTTATTTTCATCTTTTAATTTATTAAAGGTTGCGAAAAGTTCGTCCATTCTTGAGCATTTTCCGTTCCGTTAACGGTTGTGGTGAGAAAGTTTACCGTGTTGCCAGATGGAAATATATAAGAATTGGAAAAATTGTATCAAATACTTCCTTTGATAATGATAATATGTGTTGCAGGTGAACTTGTGATCGCTCTGAATTATCTTTGTCCTTGCAAAAAGCTATTCGTGTTATCAATTTAGAATTCGCCTTCAGACGCTGCATAATTGTGTGCCCTATTTAGCTCCCATAGTTTGAAGATTTTCCACACAAGTTGGACTTATCAAAATGATAGACTAGAGGAGACGGAATGAGGAAACGGTTAACACAATCCACACTCAAAATGAACTCATTCAAAATGAAGTAAAACTCATTACTATATACATTATCTATCATTTCAGATCAACAGAGAAGAATTTGAAACATGATGATTATTCAAATAGGAGATTGATGAACGGGCTAAGCGATGCCCGCTATATTCAACAATCACCATCGACAACTGATTGCAGTCAATATCACTAACGATAATCTACTTCTGAAGTTGTTGAATTCTAGGTTAGTAATTTTCGCCATAGACAAATAGATCAAATACTTACTGATTGATTATGTTCACACTGGTATCGATAAATCTTTCAACACAGTTTTTCATGCAAGCAGATTCAGTGGTGTCAAGGTTGTTGGATTGGATTGGACCTGTAACACATTTTTTGAAGCATGTTTCGGTCAAAGAATGAATGGTAGTTCGGACTTTATTCCTGGAAGTTTCTGCCTCAAGCCATTGTCCAATCTCTTGTCTAGAAGCGGGGTCCAATTTGGCTAATGCTTGGCCATCTAATTGTATTTCAGACATTTTTGTGAAAAAAAGTTATTGAGATTTCTACTGATTGTCAAAGGTCAAAGCGGTTGAGCAATTGGGATATTTGGCAAACTCCACTTAACACAATATCTGTGAAATAAAAGGAAGCGAGGGAACGTACAGCATAGACTGAAGAAAAAATAGGCATTCAGATAATAAAGCCCTAATGTCAAAGACCTCTTTATTACAAAAATCAGACGACAGGCTATTGCGATTCTGGGTACACTAGTGCGAGCAGATGAACGCTCACCATCGATTGCTCACTCTAGTGGCCAATAATGATGTGCTTGCATTAATTTCAGTCACTCAACTATTTTTCACTCTAGAAAATCAGAATGGAGCACTCTCGAAAGGCGACTGACAACCAAGTTGCTCAATGAGAATACCACCGCTAAATCTTCCTAATTTAGCTACCTTGCCACAGCATATTCAAGAACGGCACCAGGTGACGGCATTCTCTAAATCCTCTATACATTTGTTAACATTTTCCTCCACCTTTCCACCTCCCAAAATTCACGTGCACCTTGCAAATTGTGAACTTTTTTTCTCGATGTATGGCGAAGTCCGGGGTCACGGGTCCATCATGTCATTTGACTTCAGCGGGGTCAACCATTATAAATAAACGTGAGAGTGTGCTATATGTAAATATTCAAAAGCAAACGATCAACACACCGATCAATTACTTACTGAACGTTTACAGTACACAAAAACAATGGTTAACTTCATCGAAGCCGAACAAATTGCTCCAAGAGCGTCATCATCTCAAGAGAAAGTGGTACCTTCCAGATCTCAGCAATCTGCTAAATCTACAAGCAGCGGAAAGAAGAATTTTGCATCCAAAGTTGTTGAATTTCTCAGAGCTTAGAAAGCAAGTAAAGACGTCCTTGAAATATTTATTAACTACTGGGTAGAATTGTATATTTATAAATCTTTTTAATTATTTCCTTGGAACATTCTCCAACACGTTCACTAAAAGACCTACTGTTGAAGAACTACTGGCAGTGGTGTGAACTAAAATAGAGCTAGTGCCAACAATTGGAATTCACCATGACGTAAACTGTTATTCAAATCATTTCCGCCACTGCTAGTTGCGGAATAAAGAGCTCAACGTTCAGATGACCCAACTTTTCCACGGCATCGGATCCCCCGCAACCGTGCGGATACCCCCGAGGCTCACTGACACACATGACCTTGCGAAGTCGTGAGCAAACCGCTGCATTGTCGTTGGAAATTTGTATGTGTTGGCATTGATTCCTACGGTTCGAAACAATTATCAATCACCGGTTTGAAAAAGTGCCGGTTCCTCATCGCAGCCGACATTTGTAAGTCAATGACCTGAGTCAACCAACGTGCATGCGCCAGTTGAAAATTTAATTTGCTTGCTTTTTTTGCTAGGTCAACAGTAAAAACGGGCATCTCCATACATGAGGTATTTGAAGAAAAAAATGAAATTCATGAACAAACTTCTTTAGCAAAATGAAAATTTTTAAAACTGTCAACTGTAAGCATTGCCACGATATACCTCATTTCAAAGAATTTCCCTCAATCTACGGATTACCCAAAATCTGATATCTGTTGCGGCTCAGTCTTAGCTAAACTTGGCAATTCTTAGCTATGATTCGATACACCAAGCAGCCTTCTACTAAGGAGCGTTTCATGCAAGCACTGATCAATGCTGGTAGAAATTCACTCGAACTAAATGTAACGAACAGTAAGAAGCTTGGTCACAACTTCCTAATGGGGATCATCTCAGGCGTCAAATAACGGCTCGTGACGAGAGGCAAAAAAAATTTTAGGTGACTAAAGGCGAACAATGACGGAACTGGCTAGGATTACTCAGTTCAGTTGCAAATAAAAAACATATAAAGGCACAGATCTATTCCATTGTTCAGCTATCAATATTTTGAACAAAGATTGAATACTTTTCATCACAAACTTTTAAACAATGAATTTTGCTGAAGCTGATCAACTTGAACCACAGGCCTCTACTGCCTCTAGACGTTCCCAGAACAACGTTGCTCCAACCCAATCCACTTCTTCCAACAGATCTCTCAAAGCCACAATTTCTGGCAAAATTGCCTCTGTTTTCAAGAACAAGAACTAATTTGGTGCTTCTTGACTGACTAGATTATTCTATCTTGATACCTGTACTTTTAGATTAATGACGTGTTATTCAGATACCAGAGAATGCTGGTGCTTGTTATTTATATAGAAATGGATAATTTCTAATTCAAAAATTGTAGGCTGTTTTGCATTGTTAGGAAGACTCAGATGCGATCTCTGGTAGACAAAACAATTGCCTGCCATTTGCCGATCATAAATTATATATATATCAATAATCTAGCGGGTGAACATGTGTTGACCAGGAATTCACAACTTTCTTATAAGATGATTTGTAAAGTGTTACTATTGTTTGAACAGAACATTTCAAAGACTGTCTTCCTTCTCAACTTGATAGGCATCAAGAATTTTAAAACTAGTCAATAGTTCATACTCAACTTTTTGTGATTCCTCATTCTGTTTCGATGACACTCACTTCACTTTCCCGCCCCAATTCTGTCAATGAACGTATGTTAAACTACCATTTTCTCCTTTTTTCTTTTTTAACGATTGCTTGAGATTCAAACTACTGTGACAACAGGATACGGTACTGTAATTTAGTGTCAATATCACTAACGTAACAAATGTCAAACACGAACGAATGAACGAAGGAACGAAGGAACGAAGGAACGAACGAAGGAACGAACGAAGGAACGAACGAAGGAACGAACGAACAAATTTCTATTTACAGTCGCATACATCAATAATATAAATACTATCAACTAATCGAGGACGACTGAGATGGCGTTGTCAATTCGGTTCCCCCTGGCTATTACGATCTCAGATCCCTCTCACAGATTTGTAAAAGTAGCGGGTTTTTGTTGAAATTTCAATTGCAAGACGTCTCCAAATTTTATGCCTTGTTATTGTTATAATCGTTTATTTATAGTCGAGTACATCAATGCTAATCTAACATATCACTAACATCCTAAAATGAAACAACATCTTATCTTACCGCCTAGTAATAAAGAATCGACTTTGGGCTAGCCCTATCATTGTAACTTAAATTCTCCAAATTATTGGTTTGCTTGGTGGTACTATTGATGAGACGTCACAGATTCCTGTGGGATATTGATGTTATCGCAATCCAGTTAAAGCCAAAAAACCATCATTGTTATACGTATAGAACCTAGGTCCGATGGGAAAAATCTTTAACTCATATCTCCCTCCAAAAAAATTTCGTCAACATTTTCAGTCCCTTCTCAGAATCAAGAAGTGACTTCAATGTGACCTCCTCCCCTAACTCCTTTGCATATTCTTGCCTTTGCGTTTGATATGCGCTGCAGTACAGTAGCATGTGCTCCACTGATTCCTCTTCACCGCAAATACAGCTTCGTCTTGCACATGTAACATTCAGTTTCGTAAAATAGACTCCGAAGTTTCCTTTGTGGGATTAAATCTTTTTTTTTTTCAACAACAACCAATCTTTATTTATGGTCGCATATTAAATCTCTTTTTTTTTCGAATATAATTCAAGCAGACAAACTTGCATACCCATAAAGTTCTTCTGAAATACTGTCTAACTTCTTCCAGAGGGTTTGGAAATGATTATTGATATTATTATGTCTTGTATATATCTAGCAAACTGTCGCAAGCTTTTTGTACGTCTGTGAAGAAATCAGGTATATTGACACACAAGCGGGGAATTACGTTGAGGCGCTTTGGCCGAGTGGTTAAGGCGAAAGATTAGAAATCTTTTGGGTTTATCCCGCGCAGGTTCGAGTCCTGCAGGCGTCGACTTTTTTGTTCAGTTCTACAGATTATTGGCTTACTGTAATTGCTGGTTTGCCCATTGTATTTTAAAATTCTGGAGTTTACTGACTTCTTCCTGTCGAAGTAAATCATCACCTGAGCGTAAAATTTCCAGTTCTTTGGTTCTCAACGGTAGTACTGCAAAGTATTATGCTCTAGTAAATATTATACGTAACTATCTTCCGGTAGCAGTTTGTTTTCTGAGACTAAGTCAAGAGAAAATATGTGTGCCAACTAATTGCTCTATTTAAATTTCCTCGACGAGCTTCTCAACTGTCGCATCGTCAATTTTTGGTCCTTGACTTGCATTTTTACATCTGTGTCTATGACCGAAAATGTTGACCGCCAACGCAACTATCAACCATCCAAACAATATTGGCAGGGCACGATAACTAACAGGGTCTGCACCTCGAGACCAGATACTTGTGATCAAATTATAGGTATTGAAGGCTGGCAAAGCATAATGCCAGTGGTAAAATCCAGGTGTTAGAGCTAACGGCACCAACGTGCTCATAACAGAAAGAATGACCCATATGATGACAACAACAGGGAAAAGACCGACAGGCAAGACACAAGCAAAGCAATCAAAGAATAGGAAGGTGATGCTCATTAGTAGATAGAATACCAGCCAAGTAAGAACAAATTGATTTCCATTGACACCCCAACCCTCTCTAAACCACCAAATTGTACCTGTGATGAGCAGTGAATAGATAAATCCAAACACCTGCGCCGCCCCAAATCGATAGACGTAACTTACAAATGGCGAAAATTTGGAATAAATTTGAAATTGAATAGATATCATGTGAGTGCCCATCATGAAGAAAAACATTACTAGTGAAACAATTACCATACATATTGTATTGTAAAGGAAGGACTCGAGTTGAGGGGTTGGCATAATATTGATCTCATTCAGAGAAATGGGGTTGAGAAGTGCTTGCAGTTGCATGTTTGTGACGGTGTCATTGAAGTAGTTTTGATAAAGCGAATAACCATGTTCATTTTGCAAGTAAATTCGATATTCATCTCCAAAAATCATCAGTAGCTCTTGGATAATGTCATTTGATACTGATGAATAATGAGCTTGGTTCCAAACATAGTACACGGCATTGGCATTGTCATAATTCTCCGCGGCAGTGGAATTGGAAAGTGCTTCTTCAAAGCGGTTCGAAGCTCCTTCACTCACATAAATAGCCGCCCAGTAATCACCGTGCCAGACGGCATGGTAAATGGATTCTGGGGTCGGATACTCGTCAGCTGAATGGAATTGAAAGCTCAGAAAGTCATCAGCCTTGACAGTTTCGAAAGCTGGTTGCAAGGAATTGCCTAAGATGCCGCCGTCCAAGTTAACTGCAAGCACAGACATGTTATGTGCTTTGTCTGTGGATTTGAAAAGACAACCAAGCACATAACACATGAGCAGAAGAACTACAAATAGATAGGTAATTCCACACTTGCAAATTGTGATCATGTAGTTTTTAAATTCAGACAAGCCACAAGCTTTTTTGAAATTGTAAGTTTGAGATTCATATCGAGATAGAGGGACATTCGCCTCAATCTTCCTAGTCCGTGGATCTGGTTCCGACGAAGGACGCTCTGTCGTAATATTTTCTTCATCTAAAGACTGATCGACACCGTCTAAATTGAAAGATGACCGCATTATACTGATGCTAGTTCGTTACAAAGTCAAAGCAGTGCTGCGAAGTCACATATATATTGATGCCTTCATAGCCGGCGACCGCTGCTATTTACGGATTGAAAGGCCATATTTGTCACCGAGCTGGAT
This sequence comes from Limtongella incommunis, assembly GCA_003706695.3. NCBI lineage: Eukaryota > Fungi > Ascomycota > Dipodascomycetes > Dipodascales > Trichomonascaceae > Limtongella > Limtongella incommunis. Next base: position 14,737 of record PPME03000019.1, read on the forward strand.
CAAAATTAATAGGATCCCATTCCGTGGTGTTGAATTAGGATATTCTAAGGGATGATGACAAAGCAAAGGTGATGATCCGCCGGTTGTGGTCGGCCCGGCTACCGAGCAGCGGAAGCTTGAGCCCAAGTTATCAGATCTGTTCAAGGCGTCATGCTAAAAAGGGCATGTCAAAATAGCTGTGTGGGCTTGGTAGAGAAGCGTTTCCGCAGCATAGCACAATTTATAACGAACTTGCCTCTAATATATACATAAAAATGATAGTTCAACAGGCTCGTATGCTCTAGTGATTGAACTGACAAGGAGTAGAACTGACAAGGAGTAGAACTTACAATACTTCATATTGAGGGTGTTCAGGGTGGTGCTCAGAGTATGCAGGGTGGCTCGGGCCGGATAGCGGACATTTTAAGTGTTATGGTCTAAAAAGTGGCAAAAACACACTATATACACAATGAGCAATGTATAAAGATGACATAACTCCTTTTCGGCATCCGAGGATGAGCAGGCAAAGATATATAAAAGACGGATCGTCTGATTCTCATTGTCGTGTATCCTTTCATGTTTAAGAGGTCAACAAGAAGACTAATGACCGTGGGTGAAGGATTTCGCTCTATCTCCTCTACATCACTTCCTCTTGCCAGTCCTCTGGAAAACGTCGTTATTGTCGGTGCTTCATTCGCTGGATGGTTCACTTGCAAAGAACTGGCATCTCAACTTCCATCCAACAGTCGAATCATTCTTATAGATAGAACTTCTCATCATTTTCACACTTTTGTTTTGCCTCGTTATTCCGTTGTGGCTGGTCACGAAAAAAAGGCATTTGTTCCTCGTACGGGTCAAGCTTCTGCTGGGTTGGTTCCTGGTATTGTAGAAGTGGTTCATGATGCAGCTACAGCATTGGACTTTGCAAAAAAAAACGTTATATTGAATTCTGGCAGAGTAATCTCCTACAAGGCTCTTGTCATTGCAACGGGGTGTGAACTGTCAGAGCCAGGAACATTGCCGGCAAGAACAAAAGAGGAGGGGGTGGACAAGTTGCGGCACTATAATAGCTTGATTTGTGGTGCACACAGAATTGCAATTGTGGGAGCTGGTGCGTTAGGCGTTCAATTAGCCACTGATATCGCCACTGTTTTCAAAAAGGACAAATCAGTTGACTTGTATTCATCTCGGAATGCCATCATGCCCAAATTCCCCGAAGCTGTCCAGCAACTTGCCCTGGATTCTGTTCATGAGACAGGAGTGAATGTTATTCTCAACGAGCGAGCCGCTGTAGACTGGAGCAAGGGTGCTGGGGGCGTAAGTGATAAGCCTGGTGCTGGAAATATCATATTACACAATGGTGCCGTGAAACCCTACGACCTTATTTTCAAATGTACTGGTGCTGTACCTCGTAGTGGTCTCGTCAAGAAGTATGATTCTACACTTGTTTCCGACTCCGGGTACATCAAAGTCTTGCCTACAATGCAGATTGCCAGTTCAAACTATCCTGATGTTTTTGTAGTCGGGGATGTTGCAAATTGCGATGCGCCAAAAATGGCTCGCGTAATGTTTTCTCAGTCGAAAGTAGTAGCGCACAATATTGTGAAGATATTGCAACATACAGAATCAGCAGGGCTTGAAGAATACAAGTCTGTTCCCAGCGAAAATGCGCTACACTTGACCCTCGGCATCCATAAGTCACTCAAATATATGCCAGATCCGTCACTTCCAAATGGCTATAGGTTGAAAGTTGATAGAGATGATCCAGATTCTGTGGCACAAAGCTATAAGAAAATTTGGATAAAATTTGATGCTGACCCCTTGAGAGTTGACGATTAAGTTACATAAATACTAGCTGTGATATCATTAAATAAGTTTTCACTGCCTCTGACGAAACGCAGAAAATTTGACGCATCATTTGCAATGATTGCAGTCATTGAACGGTTTTGTATCGACTTAGGAATATTACCTCTTGAATCAGAAACTGTAATCACAGTCCACCTCTGACAAAACGTACAAAATTTGGCACATCATTTGCAATCATTGCAGTCATTGAGCGGTTTTGCAGCCACCTAGGAATATTACCTCTTGAATCAGAAGCTGTAATCACAGTCCAGAAAATTGCACCATCAACCTTCTGAATCCTCTCAATTGAACAATATTTAGCCCTGATATACTGAGGATCAAGTTCCCGATCTGCTGGGATTGAAACCACTACAAATTCTTCGTCCGGTTTTGTTTCATAGGCAAGCACATAGACTGCCATTTGGCGATCAGAAAACAATTTTGGGAATCTGTAAAGAACTACTGCACCGTACCAATCTTTATGACCTTGTATGTCAAACAGTTGATAACTGTCCAAAAGCTCTACGTACTTCTGTTCATATTCTGTATGGTTTTCAAGCACAAACTTTTTGAAAGTGTTGTACGAGATATCTGTGTGTTTTGAATGCCTGGCAGTCCAGAAGTCCTTGCCAATTGTCTTGGAAAATGTCTCAGTTGAAGTGTTGTGTTCAGAATCCACAAATACTTTACCAGGACTCCATTCGGTTATGGCTTGTTCAATTACCTTATTAGAAGCTGCAGCAAATGAAGCAGAGTCAATTGGCAGTTCAGCCTCAGATTTGTCATCCAAAGAGAAAATAAATTCAAGGTAATCCATCTATAACAGCTGTGAGTAGTTCAAAAGAATTCGTGGCTTTTTTACATCCATTTTATCTACCATTTCTAGTGTTAGCCCTTTCGTATTGTAGCATGGTGGCATGGGCGGCCTTGCAAAATATTAGTGTGTCATGGTGAACCAGTGTGAGTAACCACCATTGGCAGTGGAATGTGGCAACCAGCGACGCCAATGTAGTCACTTCACCTTTGAAGCTGACTTTCAGATTTTCGCTTGGCTGGTCTGGCAAATGTGAGTCGCATATTTTCCTCTGATTTAACCCTTTCAAGTGCTTCCGTTAGAATCATCGCGACGGTCTTACAAGACCATTAACTAATAACGCGGTTATGACGCTGAAGCACTTGGGAGGATAGTGTCATTAACCCACACTGTACGCCCCACGCTTGACACATTTCATTATGTGTCTAGCCTGTAGCGAAACGTGCAGCTCTCATCTGAAGAATTCAGGCAGTCCATACAAAGTTTACTATATGAGCGTTTATTGCACAAACATCTAAACTTTGTATTTTTTAATGGAGGACGTGAAACGCTAGAAACACCTTTTAATGGAGCTTGAAACGGGTTGTTCAAGGTATGATTGGCAGCTGAATCATTAACTTGTCATCGATGACACAGAATTGCTGCCGCCACAACTATTGTGAATGATTCTAACAGATTACATAAAATATCACAGTTATGAGTTGTCTTTTATAAAACTGTAGCTGGCTGGCCATCCTTCCTTGTATCATGAGATTTAGCGTAGTAATTGTTTACCACAAGTGGCACTGTATTGTTAATCAGGCAATGCCCATCAGGGTTTACCGATTAGAGCATTCAGCGTCCTAGCCATGTACAAGGCTGAAAAGGATAAGGATTCTCCCTCGCTCAAACTGCCTCCTTACTTAATTGTCCTCCAATTCGGATCCCAGCTTTTGTTAGCTATCAACTTTAGCAGCACACGCACAATACTTACCACTTCTGCGCACATTATTCCCTCCGTCCTTCGCGATACATTTTCTAACTCTTCAGTTAAAGCTCTCCTGGAGTATTGTGCCTTCATCATGACCAGAATAAATACATATTAGCTCTGCACCCAGACCTGTCATCTCATTGTGATTTTCAAGGCATCTGTTACTATCTGATTTCAGTCACAACGTGTTCCAAGAGGAAAGCCCAAGCGCTGTTTCGAGTGGATGGCGCTTGAAGAAGTACAAAACTCTTGGCAAAAATTTCGTTTCGTGTCGTAGAATCTATTTTTTTGCGACTTGTTTGAAAACCCATTTTTCACGACTTACGTCTCTTCACTCTGTTCTAGACACGCTTTTGCCGAGCTACATTATTGGTGACGCCAGCTAACCGAAAAAAATCCCATCACATCCCAATTTGGCTAATATCCATCGCTGTTCTTTTTAACAAGTGGTCGGTGATTGCTAAGGTTCAGGTTTCTGATTCCCTCTTCATTTTTTTCTAATATTTCATTTCCTAAAGTTTTTATTTGTTTCCTTGCTACTACCTCCTCTCCCTAAACCTTGTTGACGGTGAATGCTCACAAAAATGCAAAATGAAGGTGTGTTCTCTAAACTACGCAGGTGGAGAGCGGTTTTTTTCATCACCATGCTTTTGAGAGTATATTTTGCAATTTCAATGTCTTATATTCATCCGGATGAACATTTCCAGGGCCCAGAAGCAGTAGTTGATCAAATATTTGACTGGCAGACTCATAAAAGCTGGGAATTTACCACTGAAAACCCAGCAAGATCAATGGTATTGATTTGGATAACATGTGGTTTGCCAATGAGCTTTGTGTCTATTTTGTTTGGAACTACTGATCCCATGACTTTGCTGAGGTCCATTAGACTGCTATTTGCACTTGCATCGCTTGTACTTGGAGATATGGCCATTGACCGTCTTAGTTCTTCAAAAGAACAAAAATTCAAAACATTGTTGTTTACCGCCACCTCATACGTTACATGGGTCTATCAAGCTCATACGTTCTCGAATAGCGTAGAAACTGTCATTTTGCTTTGGTGCTTGGTGATTCTCCATGAATTGGAAAATTCGAATACGTACACCGTTGTCACCTTATATGGAGATATTGCTTTGTTAGGTGTTTTGACTGTATTCGGGATTTTCAACAGAGTGACATTTGTTGCGTACCTTTTTGTCCCCATTCTACAGTACTTCTACAACGTATTGATATCAACCAGTAAACCACGTTCTGCAGAAGCTGCTGATCATAGCGGCTCCATATCTGGTATTACTTCGCATTCTCTGAAAGACCGTACTCTGGAAAAGGAATCCGATTTGGACCTGCAAGAGAAGGGCAAGATGCCGTTCCTAGACAGACCCGAATACGTAAGTGGACTAAGAAGAAGACGTTCCAGTGGTTCGTCAACCACCTCGAAGTCTGCTGATAACGCAAGAAGTTGTGCTGTATGTACAACCCCTTCTGTTTCTCTAATCACTCAACTGATTGTGTTTGGAGTTTCTGGCGCTGTAACGGCAGTTTTGATTATAATCTTTGATACTGAGCTTTATGGCCGCTCCTTATCTAATCCAGTTATTGCTCCGATCAACAGTGTCTTGTATAACATTGACATTGATAATCTCAGCACTCATGGTTTGCATTCCAATTTCACACATTTGCTGGAAAATTTACCTTTTTTGCTTGGTCCAGGATTATTACTAGTTTTCCTCTCCAGAAAATACGTTTTCAGCTTGCCTGCAATCGCCGCGATTTCTGGATTATTGATTCTCTCTCTCGTCCCTCACCAAGAAGCTCGGTTTTTAGTTCCAATTCTTCCATTAGCTTGTTTCTGTATGAACATTGACGCGTTACCAAAACGTTGGCATGATATTTTTTTTGGTTCTTGGTTCCTATTCAACTTGATTATGGGCTTTGTTATGGGAACGGTCCATCAAGGAGGGGTCATCAAGGCTCAGAGTTTTGCAGGATCTCATCTTTCTGCTCCAAACACGTCTTTCATTTGGTGGAGAACATATTCACCACCAGTATGGATAATGGCTGAACCTGTCAACAAATTGGCCGTGGTGGAGCCGAAATTTGATGCCAGAACTCTCGACCCTTACGCTGTTGTTTATGATTACGTGGAGAACTTTCATATTACGAACGATACTGTAGAAGAGACTCGGTTACTTAACCTGATGGGTGTAAACGAAAGTGTTCTTCTTGATATTTCATCAAAAATGATTGATTTGGGAGGATCAGTGTATTTGGTTTGCCCGTCAAACAGTGTAACAAACGATCCACAGAATCCTGTGAGGGCTACCATTAAAGATGCCGAAAACGGCGCATTTATCAGTTTATCTGAAGTATGGCATACAAGCCTGCATTACTCGTTTGAAACCTTGGATTTTGGTGATTGGCAATCATTGATCCCAGGTCTTTCAGTCTGGCGTATTCTGTCAGTCAAAACTGAAAACTAATTTATTGGCCACTGCTTAAATAGCATATTCAAATACTCGATACAGATATTGTAAATAGTCATCTTCTTTTTGTTCATCGCTTAACGAGTCTAATTGGTCTGTAATTTGTTGAATAATTTTTCTCAGTAATATATTGCATTATAAAATAAAGTTGAGTGTTCTAGAAGGGTAATATAGCAAAAACGTTTCTCTCATTTACTCTATTGTTTGGAGAGTATCGGCTAGTCCTTTCAAGAATTGCTGATTTTCTGCGCTAGTGCCAACTGACATTCTCAATGCTCCTTCACAGCCATACTCAGTTCCTCTGAATCTGACAACAATAGCTTTGTTTTGTGCCAAAGTTGTGTATACCTTTTTAGCTCTAGCACTATCTGGCTTCCCTTGTTTGTTCAGAATTTCAAAAAGTATGAAATTCGAAGCTGTGCCTCCAAGCAAAGCACCCACTCCTTCAATTTTTGGCAACTCCTGAATCAACATTTCTCTTTGCTCGTTAATATCGCGCACCATCTTTTTCATGGATGCAAGACCTTCTGGAGAAAAAGCCCGTTCAGCGATTTGAGATGTCAGTGAAGAAATATTGTATGGTGCCTTCATTGAATTCAAAACGCGAGCAAGTTGAACACTAGAGTAAGATATTCCAAATCTTGCTCCCGCTAGACCAAACGATTTGGAAATGGTTTGCATAACCAGCAAATTAGGATACTTTGTGACTAATGGCGCTAACGAAGAACCTGGTGGTGCAAAATCAATATATGCCTCATCAGCAATGACGATACCATTCCATGTAGGGTGATTAAGAAGCTTGATTATCTGTTCTTTGCTGACAAGGGAAGGAGCAGGATTACCAGGAGAGCAAACATATACAATCTTGATGGAGTTTTCTCCAGCAGCATCATCTGTCAAAGTCTGATAAATTTTCTCAAAATCAAGCTCAAAATTGTTTCTTTTAGATACAATTTGATTAATTTTGACAACTTTGACATCATTCACGGTAGCACAGACAGAATACATGCCATAAGTGGGAGGGCAGGTCAAAATACTGTCCTTGGCTGGAACACAGAGAGCTCTGATAATGGCATCAATTACTTCATCGGAGCCAACTCCAACAAAAAGGTTTTCTGGCTTTAGAGGTGGAACATCCTTATCTGTTGATTCAGAATTCCTAAAGTTGCAAATCAATTGTTTCACTTTAGCCTGATGAGGATCTGGATATCTATTGAGTTCAAGATCTTTTTCGTCGCTGGACATTTCAGCCAGAGCTGGGCCAATTGTATTCTCATTCGCGTCTAGAAGCACGCCAACCTGATAATCGTCTCTCGCACATCTATAAGGCTCCAAGGCCCAGATATTAGGTCTAACAAGTTTCTCCAAATCAAAGCTTGCCATTTTAATCTCTAGCTATTGTGAACACTCACCTCTTCCTATAGCTTTTTTACAAATTGAAATATGTCAAAGACAGTGAAAATGTCCTCCCTTTATAGGGTTGCCAAATCGAGGATGGGGTTTGAGTCATGGTGTTCCCGACACTGATACGAGATATGAAAGTGCTAGAAGTTGAGCAGGTCAAGGACGGAAATGAAAGTGGGGTAATGCTTGCGATTGCACTTGGCATCAGTCATTAAAGTATTCTCTATGTAGGTGATATTTTGAACGTTTAATTAATTCGCACATCAGCACGATTATTCTCTCGCAGTGAACAGTAGTGAACAGAACCGTTTTTATCCTCAATGCAGGTCTCAATTTTAACAGAGTATTGATTATTAGCTTCCAACATTCTCTTTAGTAAATAACAATGATCATTATACAGAGCTGGCTTGCCTATGGCATACCGGCAGTGTCTTCAGAACTTAGCGTACAGCAAACGATTCACCAAAATGGAAATTCATATAATCAACACGATAGTGACACATGACAGAAAAGAGGAGATTGGAGCCACGTGAAAAATGCTTTCAGTCCTCCGACCTCATTCAGGTGAAGAAATCATATACTTCTAACTCCTCGTTTTCAGTCCAGTAAAACTTTAATTTCCTAATCTGTATACCTTTTGCTGTTGCTTGACGTTCTGTCGCCTTCCCACCTGCAACTGAACAAACAAAAAGTGTCAAAATTTTGGTGAATATTAACAAGCGTGTGCAATGCTGGATACGGTAAATACTGATGATCTGGCAATGCCGTGTCTCACAGGCAACAATGGAATCCAATATATTACCGCCTATGATACACCCCCAGAATCCCCCGTACAGCTTTTCACTCTGGCACCGATAAAGCAACTTGTTTTTGCTGCTGGTAATGATGGCATCACTGTTTCCAGCCTACAGGATTTGAGAGCGTCTATAGAAGCGAAAATTCCTCCTAAAAAGCAATTAGCGCTTGAGCTTTCTTACGAGGCCTCTCATATAGAAGTGTCGACAGACGAATCTTTGCTTTATGTTGCATCTGCTGATGAAGAAGCATACACTGTAAGCTCTTATTTATTGAATGGCTCAACCCTAGCTGAAGAGCCCTCGTCTGTGTTCCAGATTGGTCCTGTGGCTGCAATGAAAAGAAGGCCGCATCATCGCAGTGTCGCGGTTCTAACCTCAGACGGGAAGCTGATTTCACTACCGACTCGTGAGGTTATTGCAGAAGAAGGAATAAAATCATTTGATTGGTCAACTGATGGAAACGTAATTTATTTGGCTCGACAGTCGAGCATAATCAAGATGGAGGTCGGGGCCTCTAGCATGACCATGAGCCCACCAGACCTTGCAGATACTGAATCTATTTACGCATTATTCTGCCTCAAGTCAAATATTTGTCTTGTAATAACCCATAACGAAGAGGACGATGAACATTCATACAGGGCTTTCTTGGAGAATGAAGATAACAAGTTGGAGATGTACACTGGAGGCATCTGTCCTGGTTGGGGACAACGGCAATGGTCATGGTTTGCATCAACTCTTTCGCATTGGCCAGATCCAAATTCTGACAAGTCTTTAACATTTGTTTGTGCTGAAAATGCGGTAGAAGTGGCCATTATTGGTCTGGAGGGCACATATCAAATTGTCGAGGATGAATACTCTCCGGCAATTCCTCTCAGTGAAGACGACTTGGAATGCTCTCCTGTTGGAATGGTTTTAGACCTTTCAGCTACTGAGATGACGTATGTTGGTATCAAAGGTAATGAACACAAGGCAGCTGTACCTACACTGTGGATTCTCACCAATGCTGGTGCTTTGGCGGCGTGGAAGGTCGTTTCTCGATCAGCTTTGATAAATAATCAACTCACCTTGGACTTGGTAGCAAATGTGCTTAAAGCCAGCCATGGTGATGCTTTACAGGACTCCGGGGACTTTCTTAAGAACATAAAGAGTGACGATGTTGACGAGCCATTTGCAAATGTGAAATCAGAGTTGGCGTCAGACGCTAAAGGCGCTAATGATGGTCAAAAAATTGGTAGTCCTGAAGTACACAACTCTTCCAGTTTCTCAACAGACACCGAAAGTGCTGAAACAAAAAACCATATTGCAGAAAACGAAAGTTCGGAACCACCTGAGAATAGCGCTTTTTCAGTGGCAACTAATTTGAATAGCACCGCAAAGCCCGAGACTTCAAAGAACACAGGTGGATTTGCATCTCTCATTCCTCAAAGTGAGAGCACTAAAAAGGGTGCATTTTCTTTTACTCCTAGTACAAGTTTTTCTTCAACTGGATCCTCTGGATTCTCCAGTTCGTTTTCACAGCACTCTGGATTTCCTTCCAAAGACTCAAAAGCAGGATTCGGTGCTTTCGGACAATCTAAATTTGGTTCCATTGCATATGGTAGTAACTTTAGTTCTTCGTCATTTGGGTCATACGCAGGCACTCAGGCTTTTTCACAAAGTACTAATTCCAATGCATTCACTCAAAACACTGGTTTTAGTATATTTGACTCTGAAACTGCGAAACCTGCTAAAGATGCTGAAGACGTAACCTCGGACAATGCAGAGAACAAGCCTGACGATTCCAACTTGCAGAAGAACAATGAAACGACATTACTTGTAAATAATGCAAGCGGCGATGTTGACAAGAACAGCCATGCGATCAAGAATGCTAGCAGGGACTCTGGCAGTGAATCTGCTTCACTGAAAGAACCTTCCGAAAAAGTAAAGCGCCCTGATCCAGTTGAGGTGGGCCTTGATGCTAAGTCTACGTTAAGCGCAGGATTTGCATCTCCAGTTTCACCCCCTAGTGCAGGATTCGGCTTTGGTTCCACAAGAGAAGACAAAGAAAGAGAAGCAAGATCCCCCAGACTCCTGAGCCCTCAATCGTCCAATCCTCTGTCCAGATCATTGCATAAGTCGAATACGAGAGAAAGCTCGCCATCAATTCCAGATGTTCCCACACCACAATATGTACATGAGAGACGTCTTGAGCTTCACGGAATCTCCATGGCAGGGCAGCAGCAGTCATCACCAAAGCGAAGTAGCACTCCCATTGAATTAAGTGGCATTGAAAGACCACATACGCCATCACCACCTGTCTTGAGAAATAGAGATACGGCTAGCTCAATTGGCGGAACTTCCACGGTGACCCCTGGGTCTGGATCTCCAGTTATGGCCCCTTTGATACCTGTTTCTCAAGCGTTTTCCCGTGTGTCGTCTCCCAAAATTTTCCAAAGGATTTCTTCTGAGGATGACTCAACTACTAGTTCTCAATCTGTGAACAAGTTGACTACTAAGCCTGGCAACGAGCCAAGCTCAGATGGTCATCTAGACAATATGGAAGTTGCAGATGAAGGTAAAATAATTGCGCCACCCGCATTCCAAGACTCTGATAATGCTCTCAAAGTCCTACCTTCTGGCCGTGAAGCCGATCCTAATGTCACTGCAAAAGCTGCCCAGGTTCTAGATGATAAACTAAAAGACCCCACTCCCCCGGTCATAGTAGCCGACCCAGTTTTGCAAGAGAAACAGGATATCAATTTGAAAGGAGGTAGTGCCAATAGAGTTCGCTCAAGACTGGACCAGTCTGTCACGAGAGACATTGATAGCGAATCAGAAACAGAATCAAAATCGGAGGAATCCGACTCTGAGTCGGGCTCTGACTCTGATTTTAAACTTGAGGCAAATGAAGCCCTGGCAGCACCTGAGCGTATAGCCGGTGAGGACCAGATTGCTCATGACCATGACCAGACACTTGATTTCGGCCATGATGCCAAAGACGATGGGTCCATAACACCTCAAGTAGACTCTGAGCCCGGTTCTGATAGCCAAACAGAAAGCAGTAGTTCAACTGATGACCATTCTATAACGCTCGACACCAATGAGAAGTTTCCAGAGCAGGATGATAAGAAGGAGCTAATCAATTTCGGAAATTTGAATCTTGGCAATGATGGAAAGGAGAATGGCAATCAACGAATCGAATCGACTGCTGTCGAATCTGCTGAGATGGGTACTCAAACAGAAGAACGCTCTGAACCAATGGTTTCAATTGGCATTTCTGCGGTGAAAGAAACTGTTGACGGTGGATTGCAGACTGATGACACCGTATGTGGAGAGCTAGATTTACCTAGTTTGCCGGAAGCACCAAAGTGTATGGAGCAGGACACCTTTGACAATATCTATGATTCAGTTGAAGAAAGAATTGCTATTTTAGAAAAGTTTGAGGAATCGATGTCTCGATATATTGCATGGAATGGTTCTGAGAATTACAACGCTTCTGAAGATGGGCTCAGCATTTTTGAAACAGAAGTTTGGAAATTAAGAATGGCCGGGAAGATTGGCGCATACGCGAACTCACTTGGTGACAAATTCGATAAAGATGTTAGCGAGCTTGAGAAATTGCTCGATATGGCTCAAACAGAGACTAACAGCCTACCTCTGATGAAAGTGTTGATTGATGGTGTTGGTGGTCAACTGCAAGCCTACAGGGATGCTAATAGCGAGATACAGCAGATGCGAGCGCCTCCTCCTGCTCTTGTATTACTCAGAAAGCGTTTGAGAGACAGGATGTCTACTTTGTATGAATTGTTTGATGAGTTGCAGTGTTCTATCAACCTGTCTATGCCCACTGTCGCAGATGCTGTCGGAAAAAACTCAGATCCAAACCGAATCACATCGGCAGCTGTTAAGGTTTCATCAGCTATTGAGAACAAGTACTTGGAAATGGAGAATCTAGTTGCCAAGTTGGCCAAACTGACTTTCCCAGACCAGAAAGGTCTCAAAAGCATTACAATGCTGAGGGCAAACGCCTCCAATTTCAAAAGTGTTCAAGGAAAGCGTAATGAAACAAAAAAAAGTGTTTTGGAATGGGCAAAAAGTAGAGAAGAAAATACGGTAGTTTAAACAATCAAATGACACGAAGGTATCTAATTAATTTGTTGGACAGCGAGCGTCAGTGGCTGGATTCATAACTTGTTATGATATTCTGCTCTAGAGCTAGCAGTGGGATTGAGTGTCGAGTTTTCTACGACACTCTAGATCAAAGAGAGACGAAGGATGCTTAAAGTGAATTCGATCAGAGTCCTTGCTGTTTGCTGTCTTTCCATAGTGCTTAGCGTAACTCCCTCAATTTTGATATCGTGTGACCAAAACGCCCGCCTCATTCCTATGTTGAAGGCATCCAAGTCTGCCTTCAACGCTCTCAGGGGACCAATAGGATTGCAGATAGCTGATTTAAAAATATTCGAGAACTCGGTACCTCTCGAAGTATAAATAGTTATCAATCGTATTTATTTGAAATTCAATCTACCAGTTCTCCTTCTCTTCCTCAGTGATGCATAAATTCCATCTTTTGTTGCTAGCGATGCCCAAAATCACATGCATCCATTTCAAAAACCCGCATCTCTCTTCGAACCCATCTAAACAAAAGCCACCTGCACTCTTGGCACATAGCAGCACTATTGACTACACTCAAAATTTGCACACCAGCCATCGGTTAATCTCATCTTTTGAAAATGATTAAACCAACAAAAACTCCTCCGAGCACTAGCACGTCGTCAAGAAGACCTTCATTTCACCGTAGCAAATCATCGTCTTCTTCCCTACATGAAGAGGTTACAGAGCACGTTGACTTTTTTCTTGACAACAGACTTCCGATGGACTATTTCAAACAAGATATTTTGAAGCTGGCTCATAATCTTGGGCTTGCACATTGGAAAAGTATAACTTTTCCTGAAATGGCAACCGATATTGTTGTGAGTAGAATATCAGGAGCGATGACAAATGCCATCTATAGGGTGGAGCCTCCTCCTTATCTGAAGGATTTGATTAAGGCTAAATACTATCAAGATCATCCAGATTATTTGGGCAGTAGGGTTCCTGGGCGTACATATCATCATCGTATGCCTAATCCTTTGCTACTTCGGGTATATGGCCCGAACGTTGACCAATTGATTGATCGTGAACAAGAGCTAAAAGTCCTGTCTCGTCTTTCTTTGCGTAAGATTGGTCCCCGTATGTTAGGTACTTTCACAAATGGAAGATTTGAACAGTTTTTGAATGCCCATCCACTGACTAGAATGGATCTACGAGACCCAGATACATCCGTTCAAATTGCTAAGCGCATGAGAGAGTTGCATGACAACATTGCAATTCTTGACGATGAAAGAGAGCGTGGACCTGCTGCATTCTACGTCGTTGATGGATGGATGAATTCAGCTATCGACATTTTGAACAAAATTGAGGCATCTGAAGGCAAAGAAGGTGTAAGAAAAATTATTCAGACAGCATCAATTAGCAAGTTTAAGCAAGTCATAGAGGGATACTGGAAGTATTTGTTGATGAAATATTCTGACTTGGCGCATGAGAAAAAATCTTTGGTTTTCTGTCATAATGATACGCAATACGGAAACCTTTTGCGTATTGATCCGCCCAAGGGCTCTCCACTATTACAGCCTGCCAATGAGCATCGTCAATTGATTGTTATTGATTTCGAATATTCTGCACCAAATGTACGGGGCTATGATATTGCCAATCATTTTTGTGAATGGATGGCAGACTACCATTCTTCAGATCCGCACCATTTAAGAGAAGAATGGTTTCCATCTCTTGAAGAACAACTCAATTTAATCCAAGGTTATGTTGAGCATGGGGTTGCTGAATTCGATGATGACCTCATTGACAAGCAGACTAATGCACTATTAAAGGAAGCGAGAGATTGGCGCCCAGCAGTGAACCTTCATTGGGCAATTTGGGGTGTCATTCAGGGATTGGATAATGCAGAATCAGAGAAAATGAGGGAAGAGCTTGGTGCTCAGCAGTCTTATACATTCTCGTTGTCCAGCTCTCCGGATTCTGCCATTTCCATTGATCAAAGCGAAGGAGGTGATGATGCTGCAGACGTTGATAACTTCAGATATTTCGATTATGCTTCGGAGAAAGCTCAACTGTTTTGGACAGATTTGATCGAATTGAAGCTGGTGGATCCAAAAGATTATGAGGGTATTTATAAGTATTGTGAAAAACCAGGGGCAATGGCAAATTCAAAGTAAATGCAGCAGATCTATTTAATACAAATCATATCTAGACATTTATATTATATAATCCCAATCCTATTTTAGTTTTTTTCATATACTTTTGTCTCGAAGTTCTTTTCTCCAATCAGTAAATTCTTTCGTCAATATTGTCCGCTTTGCCTCAGCAGCCAGACCAGCTTCTAATGGCGCCAACGACGCAAACTGATTGCCTGGCTTGAAGGAAAGTCGATAGACTTCACCTTCTTGAACCACAGTCGCATCAATCCAGTCTACCACAGCTGCATAAAATGCAATGGCATCATTACCTCTCCATTTATCCTCTTTCGTGGTTGAGGTAGATTCTTTGATGAAATCAGGAATTTTTGCAGCCTCATAATATTCCAGAGCTCTGACAACACCTTCATTATCACGAAATCCATACACAACGTGTTTGACACCAAGGAGAAATGATTGTGCCCAAGTAGCCAACAACTTCTTCTCAAACAGTTGCGCGTCACGCTTCGTTTCGACGACCTTGCTAGTCTTGAGTTCACAATAGTGGTTTAAAGGCTCACTTTTATCGTCATAATCATAAACACAATCAACCTCACCACCAAGAACGATTTTGCGACCAGAAACTCCTGTTTGGACTATTGAACAAAATTGTTCAATGTTGTTCACCACCTTATTGTTCCTACTTTCAATCTCTTCTCTGGTGGATTCTTGAAATGATTTCGGCAGCGTAGCCAACGTTTCAAACTTATATCCCCAATATGACATCGCTTTTCCCCGAGCATCCATTTCCTGCTTCGGTGACACTTCCTCAATAAATAATTGTTCATCAAATCGAATGATGTTGAATTGTAGTTCATTTCTAGTATCATAACATAGACACATCAGTTTTCGCATGATGCCTCTCCAAGTCACGATATTTGCATTGATTTTCGAGCCAGATTGTTTTTCAATTTGTACCAAAGCTGTGAGTAGTGTATCCAAATGAGTCAACTTGTTTTCATCTTTAGCGATAAATGTATCGTAACCTGAATTCAGATCATGCTTTCGCACTTCGAGAAAGTAATCTGGCAAATAAAAGTGTCCTAGTTGAGAACGGTCCATTACCACCGTATCATTGCTATTGATAGAATAAGCTCCAATTTCCCTGGGCTGTCTAATAGACGACTTCTTTCGAGCTTGCAAGCTCAAAGTTGACGGAGAGGAAGACATGAGGCAATGAGAGTAATTTCTTGCCCGATACACCTAGAGCTCAAGTGAATATTTCACTATCGGATTTACAACCAAGGATGGAGCAGTTTGCTGAGCAGCAGGAGCATAGTAAAAAGAATTTTCTGATTTTGCACAGAATTTGAGGGGTATTCATCAACTCACCAGAAATAGAAGTCAGTAATATTTAATCTGATCGATTTTTTTCATTCTTTCGACATCTACGTATTGCAAGAGCCAATATTGAACAGATAATTTCCTAAATTGGATAAACATTGTGTCGAGAATTTCTACAACGAGTCGAGCTTCTCTCTGTGACAATAAACAATTCCAGACCGAATTTCACTGTTGACATGACAGAGAACGATCTCTTTGCAGTTTTTGAAAATGGCTCATACGATTTTGACACGCCAGGCAAAATACCGCTTTTGGAGCAAAAGCTAATTCTCAAAATACATGAAATTATGAGTAAATACTGGTTGAAGGCAGCTTCTTCAGACTATTCGCAGAAGAGCGCTTTAGCATCCAGCACAATGCTTCATATTTCTGACCTCTTACGCGATCATGAGTCTATTATGAGTGATAATGAACAGTTATTTGAAGCCTATTATCTTTTCGAGTGCCTCAAACTGTGCTACTTCCTACCTGATCCTAACAGCCAGTTTTGTGGGAGCATTGAACAGTGGGCTAACAGATTTGATCCAGGGTATCCTGCTGACGTTGCTAGGTCTGTGATGGAAAAATCTTCCCCGGATCAAAACCCAATGTTCTGGACCCTGCTTGTATCTTGGACCCAGAGAGGGTTACTTCTTAACGTGGCTGAAGGCTTGTCATTGGCAGCAGGCTTTTGGTCTGATGTAGAGGACCGTGAAATAGCCAGCATTGTTACTGAACTTTGCAGATCCTATTCTGTCGAGCAGTTTAGAGAATGGAAGCGGGCTTGTGGAAATGTTTACTTGAAATACTTTTCTGGAGTTCTTTCCCCAGTGTCTACAAAATCAACACCTGCAAGGTATCATTTACAGCAATTAGTTGAATTCATGAAGGGTGATGAGATAACAATATTGAAGGCATCCTCCACTTGGTATCTCTGTGTTCTCTCGCTTGTAAAATATCACGATCCTTCGATCTCTCGTTTGCCAGAATATCTCAAAATGGCTCTCAACGAACACCCTGCAGATGCCTCATCCCCGTGGCAACTAGGCTCAGCAGCAGCGATGGGTGGCCACTTGATGAGAGTGGTTGAAATTTTAGCTGACTTGAGTACGTGCTTTGCGGCTGTTACAGTGGAACTTTGTGATGCTCTCAATCTATTTGATGCTTATGCTCTTACTAAAAGATTAGCAGAGTATACCATTTTGTCTAATGCACTTAATTGTTTGAAGCATCCGCTCCTGGTCAAGGTAGGGGTGGAAAACCTACTTCATCTAGGAACTCCCCAAGTAATGGAAATCCTGGCCAATGCTTTGCCGAAAATCAACTACGCGACAATCGATGATATGGATTGGGCAATAGGTGTTGCTGCACATCACCAATTGGCTGGAAATTGTGAGCAGCTTTTGGAGAAAAGTAAAGCCGTGAGGCTCGTTAACGAAAAGAAATACTTTGATGCACTCATTGTTTTCTATGACTGTCAAGATTGGGTGTCGTTAAGACATTATGCGTGGCAGCTATTTGAAGAGACACTACTACAAAGACCAGACGACGGTCATGACCAATTGACTAAAGACATCGCATTGCAAGGTAAAGTCGAGGACCTCCCGAGAGAGGTCGCCGAAGCATTGGCCCCCTACGCTATTCTGCTGCAGGCATTTGATGCGCTTTACGGTGGCGAAATCCGCAATGCTTCCAAATTGTTTCTTTCACTAATCGAGTTCAGCCATCTACCAGACAAGTACATTGGTGTTATTCTAGTAATTCTGACACCGTTTCTTCAAAGGGAGCGTCCGAGAGTTTTTACAATGGTCAACCTTGCTGCACTAGCCGAGGCTTGCGATCGATGGAGCACCCCAGGTATTCTGGAGACAACTAATGCTCTTCTTGTTTCTTCCATCGAGAGCGTGAAGGATTCCGAAGATGTTTTACATTCAATGGATTGGAGACGCGGCTATTCTGGGTCTGACTATCTGTCCTTTGTGAGACTGGGCCTCGGTTCTGAAACATCAAGATGTATGGCTGAATTTGGAGTGTAATTCTATTATTTATTCTGGACTAGAATCATAAGTCGTAATTTTCCAGAGATTCTCAAGCGAGCAGTCGCAGAGATTGTTTCTGACATAATCCTCAGTGTATTTTATTAGAAAATGCGAACAAAATAGCCCGAGTTGTTTATCTACATAAAATTAGCTCGTTTGAACTTGACCTAGAAGGTGGTCACACGAGAGCAAAACTTACAATAATGAGGTGGCAAGCATTTATTGGCCTATTTCCTAACCTACAACAATGATTTTTAGCACTTGATGCAGCTCGCACTAGCTGAGGGGTGGACTACAGTGTAGTCGACACTGCAGTCAAACGCTGAAATTACATCACCTTTTAAAACTATTCCCGGCATATGATTAGTGTGATTTGAAATTATTTGCGAATGGGTGTGGAGAGGCTCTAAATGTCACCGCTTATTACTGCCAGCAACGAAATTGGATCGCTTCTGGGACTTTCGCACAATTTCGGCCAGAGCCACACAGAACCTTCGTTTGTAGTGAACTCACGAGTGGTGCTATAATAACACGAATTTCTTACAGCTTATTTATTAATATTGAGAATGGGAAGGTTTCAGATTGATCCTAGGGTCATAGCCGATGTTGTTTTTTTCCTAGGTGCCAGTACTTCAGTGTATTATATCTTTTCGCTGCTGTTTAATCAAGCAAGCGGTCCAGATTCAATGTCCAAGGAAACAAAACAAAAGGCTACATTATCGATTCAAAAGCTCAAAGAGAAGAACCCAGGCCTAAATCTTGACCTAAACAACTACGAGAAGCTCATTATCTCGAATCTTATTACTCCCACCGAAATTAATGTAACATTCGATGATATCGGCGGCCTCGATGATATTGTTGAGGAACTGCGAGAAGCAGTGCTCTATCCCTTGACTGTTCCTCAGTTGTATTCTCAAAATGACTTGTTACAAGCTCCAAAGGGCGTGCTGTTGTATGGCCCACCGGGTTGTGGTAAGACAATGATTGCCAAAGCGTTGGCCTCCGAATCACACGCCAACTTTCTAAACATTCGTATGAGTACATTGATGGATAAATTTTATGGAGAATCAAACAAGCTCGTGAGCGCCATATTTTCATTGGCCAACAAGTTGCAACCTTGCATCATTTTTATCGATGAAATTGACTCGTTTCTGCGGGAACGACAATCTTCCGACGAGGAAATAACTTCCATGCTAAAAGCTGAATTCATGACTTTATGGGACGGTCTCGTTGAAAATTCGCGTACCTTGATACTTGGCGCCACAAACAGACCATATGATATTGATTCTGCCATTCTACGGAGAATGCCCAAGAGATTTGCTGTTTCTCTTCCCGCAAAGGAAGATAGAGAGCGTATCCTGAGAATTCTTCTCAAATCATCTGTACTGGAAGAGGGTTTTGATTACGAAGTTTTGTCCGAGAAGTGTGTCGGTATGAGTGGCTCCGACCTCAAAGAGGCATGTAGAAACGCACTCATGATACCCATGCGAGAATTTATCAAAACAAACTTCAAGAATGGCCATTTAATTCATGAGACAGCCGATGACGTTGAAGTGGAAATTCGCCCACTGAGGATGTCAGATTTTTTCGTACAGGCAACTTCTGACAGTCACATGGCCACTCCGAAAAATGATCTGGAGATGAGGAGAATGCCTGTTGATTAAGCAATATTGTGCAAAGATTTCAAACATTTTTGTTTGAATTCCTTGATGGGCAGAGTTAGGCGTCCCGCTCACATTTCCTTCGTTTCTCAGAGAACTGTAACGTGATTTCGCTCGAAATATTTTAGACATTGAGCACTAAATAGTATCGCAGCAGCATGTAAATCTGTGACACATGGAAGTTGAGCCAGACACCCATTGCTGCTTGGATGATGTTTGATTTTGAAGAATAGAGCCGCTCAGATCGAACAGCCACACCCAACTGCACAGAGAACTTTATGACGAAATAATTGTTAGACAAAAGATCAACTACGTATCGATCACAATCTCATTTCTTGCCGTAGACTTTTACGTGTGATAGAAAAGAGGAAAAGCACATATGATACGGAGAGATAATGGAAAGTAATAATGTAATGTGACTGAACCGGGAATCAAACTACAAAATAAACCCCAAGACACACCAATTCAACGGCTCGCTATTTCATTTTCTGCTGAGTGTATGTATCTGCAAAATTGATCACATGATTTGCCTCCGTCTTACTAAAGTTCGAGAGATTGGTATTTACGACCACCGTCTAAGGCTCTATGACGCAGGGAATAGTTCTGGGTCCAGATGGCAAACCGTAAGTATTAAGTTTGAAGACTCGCAAGTCAAAAATCATGAATGTGATGAAAATCTCAGACTAACCTAAGGTGCCGGACGTGCAACACTTTAAAAGACTTTCAGTCCGCTAAGATGGGACTGGGCACTATTGCTGGTATGGGTCTTGGAGCAGGCGCGGGCTCTGCCGCAGGTGCTGAACGCAAAGATTGCCCTCCCGATGTTGAGGAACTTGGAAGGTCAACCTGGACATTTCTCCATTCGATGGCGGCCCAGTATCCTGAGAAGCCGTCGGTGGCCGAGCAAGCTGAAATGAAAAGCTTTTTAACAGTATTCTCGAAGGTCTACCCCTGTTGGCATTGTGCCCAAGATTTTCGTACATGGATCAAAACAGCTGGTAACGAACCAAGAGTTGAATCCAGAGATGCCCTTGGTTCTTGGCTCTGTAATGCACACAATGAAGTCAATACGAAGCTTGGAAAGAAAGAATTCGATTGCGGAAGATGGTTAGAAAGATGGCGAGATGGTTGGAAAGACGGATCTTGTGATTAAACATATATGATTCATTTGTAAATAGCTGGCAACTCTAGAGATTACATGAACTTTCAATGTTATTCATCATAGAAAACTTGTCATTTAGTAATTTGATTATAAAGTAAGTTCGAGGGGCGGAGCTTTCTTAGGTATTGCAGTAATAGATGGTGGTCAAACAGTGGCCCCTAACACGTTATGACCGCATAATTGATAAAGAAAGTTTATTTGTTCATTATACCAATACTGTATATCTAGCAATTATGCCTTCACCAAGCAAAATATCGAGTTAAATAATGCACTTATTACTACAGATCGTTATTAAATATTATCGGCTCTTTTGAGTTGTCTCAGCACCTGTGTTTCTCAAATATGTGTGAAATTTGAACCAGAAAGCTGTTCATTCCACAACCTTGCATCAGTATTGAAAACAGAATCATCAACTCCGTCAGACGTTATAATCACATAATTAGTCAATTCAGACGCTGGATTAACTACGGGCGAAGACAATGCAATAGAAATCTCTCGACGATCTAGATCATAAATCGTATAGAAATTTTTCATAAAAATGTCACCCAGTATTATAGGGCTGTCACGGCCATTGATGTTATTGTCTTCTAAAATCCCCAGCATACACATCACATTTCCATATTCATCATTGTACTGAGTATCAGTGGAATACGGTCGTACAAATTCAGCAACTGGCAAATCGTATGCCACGCCGTTGAAGATAAAAGTGAGAAATCCTTTTTCAGTCTGATCACAAGGTAACATGTAAGCGCCTGATGGATCTTTACTTGCCCCTACTTGTTTCGCAACATAAGTAGCATCGGGGACTATAATGAAGGGATTTCCTGTGTCAAGAAGAGCAGCTACATGTCCGCTCACCAAATTATGAACAGAGCCATTATCTGTCTTCCAAGATAATTCTGTTAGCTCGATCGCTAGTTCAGAGATGTTGTTCCCCGTCGTAGGTACCATAGGAAATGTGGTAAGACTTCCTTCATATCTTGATTTGTCATAAGCTCCGAACAATATCTCGGCCTCGCCACTCCCCTCTGGGCCTAGCCAAATTGAATATGACAAACTATTTATAATGCCCGCATCTTTCCAAAGGTACGGAAGACTAACGTATCCTGGAAATTCGGAACGTGTAAACCCCAGTCCCATCATGCTGGGTGTTGCATTGTAAGACTCCCCAATCGCAAATGTGACATTGTCCATTTTGATGCCATTCATAAGTACAGTGTCTTCACCCAAACGACCATACATCATTGTAGAGTCTGCGTACGAGAGATTGAATTCTTCAGTTCGTTGCTTGAAAGTTGATGATTTGGTTTTATCAAAAGTAATGACTGACCCGTCACATAGTTCGTTTGAAATTTCGTCGTTGCACAAAGCGTTGGTTGGCCCACAAAACCATAAGTCCGCTGAACCTGTATCAACATCAACGTGCATGGTTTGCGGAGGTGTTCCTACTTCAAGGGCAACAGTGTAGAACATAGTATAACAGTCATTTTCACGCGGACGATATACCCTTTTATGCAAAGGGATATTTTCACCGGCAAGCCGTTCACGTCTTTGCATTGGCAAATGTATAAAGTTGTTACCAATGGAAGCAGAAATGACAGTGCTGAATAAACATAGCGATGTAACTTGATAGAATATCATCTTTGTAATGCCAATGCTCATTCAAAAAGACAACGTTGGGTCTATTTATCTTTCAGACATTCTTCAAACATGTCAGAAATTTTGAATGAAGCTAAGCCGAGACGGTAGATGCCAGGCACGTCATCAGGAGTAATGATAAAACATTGTGACCTTCTTGCGCCTACTTTATGTCACGCATTACTATCATGTCATGCCTCATGGTAGTCGTAGCTCTGACAAACAGCGGTGCTAAGCCTACATTTCGGTTCAAGATTTGGAAAAATAATGTAATATTAGAGTCGCTTGTGCCACTATTGAACTTTAACTGCAACGTCACATGTTCAAAAAATGGTTTCCCCCAAACCTGTCAGCATTCAGATCAATGATGGAACGAGGGTGATCGTGCTGAACCAATTGTTCCAGAAGTGCATGTCTTTTGATTTCAATGATATGAGACTTCAAAGCTGGTAAGTTGGCGCTAAAGAAAATCTGGACAAAATTTCATCTCTAAAGCTTAATTTGATCTGAAAAATCCCGAGCAGATTAACTTGGATCAGTAAAGTTTAAAGTTCGCTCATGACTAGCGGCATCAGCCAAGTTCGCAAACATGCAGCCAGCGATTGATTAGCCTGATACACAGAGACGAGATTCGGGTCATGAGTACGCAAAGTATTAGAGGCGATGTAGTGAATCAACAAGTTGAAAGCCAATAAGCAAAAGCTGGGAATACTTCAATCATATTCAGCAACAGCTCCCGCAGTCTAAGTAAACGTCGTGTGCATTTCTACTAGTTAGTATACATGCAAATTTGTAGCATCTTCGCTTGCCAATATCATGAACTACCCACTAGCCATTACCATCAAAAGCTCAGAACTCTAAACTTTGAAATTCAAGGCGGCGGTGCAGTGATAAATTAACATGCACAGATTTTTGCCAGGGGTATATTGCCATATTAAGCGCTTAGCGGAATTTTTGTTCTTGGCCGAGAGCTGTGCTTCAAAGTACTTGGTCAATAGCAGTGCACAAGAGAAAGTTGTCCACAGTCTATTGTATGCTGCACTGTCTCATAAATGTCACAACTGAGATGCTGTTGTGCTTTTGTGCTTGATATGTCACCAAGCCGCTTTTTGGTGCCTACTAGCCGACGGTTGCCTTTCATAGAACTGAAGTATGTTTTATCTTTCAATCACATTGTGCATTTTCCCATCTGTCTAATATTTCGCCCCCCGCCAGACACGGCTCAATCAACAATGTCTCAAAAGCATCTCTGGGATATTATGCCTGGATCCCACACACTTCCTGTGAGTCAAAGTTGCCCTGCACCTGCAGACAGAGAAAGGGTGGGGTAGACAGCTGATGACAATCTGATTCATGTGTCAAATAAATAAGTCGGGGCTGCTATCAGCGAAAGTGGATGGGTGCAAGTGCTATTTGAGAGTTTACTGGGATATTTTGCAATAGCGATTCGTATATCCCTGATGATATGTGCACATTGCTGGCCAAGTACTTATTATTTATGTGAGGACAGAACCGGATTAGCAATTTCTCCGCCCTGGGCTGCACTTGTGTTGGCGTTGTGAATGTTAAGTCCCCTGGCGAGTTACCCGAGACCATTTCTCGGGCTAACGATCATGAAAGATCCTTGTACGGTTTGGAAAGATGCTGCAAGGTGCAGTCAATTTATTCCAACCAGTATCAGCTGCTAACTGGCATTCACAATAATCTCTTGTTTACGAGATCGTAGGAATTTAGGTAGGTAAGTTCCAAGCCCTTTCAAATTATTGCAAGCTCAGTGGACCGATTGGTGACCAGTCAGAGTTGGTGGGGTCAGAGGCACGTACTTGGCAGACTCAGTATGATGGCATTGCTCAGAAACTCAGACTGAGGCTGTCTACTATATGTTAGTGAGACATGATGTAAAATTGCCTGTTATGAGCGAAGTGAATCAAGTCAGAGACTAACAAGTTATGGTCCCTCGGCAATACGGGACTTTTTCATGTTTTTCCAAATACGACGCCCAAGCGTTATAAGCGAGCGTATGCACAAACAGCCACTAAGGACCCTGGCTCTTTGCAGGGTCCTTTGCCAATGCCCAACGACCATGTCCATGAGCTAAGTTTAAAACACTTCAGCGTACTCCATTGCTTTTCGTCCAACCCGTTAAGAACGCTTTCCCAATCAGACCTGTTTTATAAAAATGAAACTTTCCACTGTTTCAAAACAAACCCAGCAAACTAGGGAAGCAAATGCGCAAGGCTGCAGTCTACGCCCCAAGCTGTCTTGCTCTGCCTGTAACCAAAAACAAACGACGACCTTCCTAGCTGTATATAAATATGCGATGCGCCAGTTTCCGTGTCTAAGCAATTTAGCGGCTGTGCCTCTTCAATTTTACAGACCACCTCGTTGGCAAAGATCCGGTGAACACTCCCATTCTAGCCGTCCCCAAACACCCCGTCTGGCACGCATCAATTCTAAACCCTCAACAAGTAGCTCAAAATGTCCGATTTAGATACCTGGCTTGATCAATCCCATAAGCAAGATGGTGTTGTAGGGGTCGTTGTTGTTGACAACTTCTCTGGTATGTCTTTGGGCACCAGGGGCGAAGCTATTGCTGCTGATGCTCCACACATCAAAGTGCTCACTACCACCACTCCCTGCACTGTTCGTGTGCGAGAATTCAACGTTCATGTTCGCTCTGAAAATAACGACGACATGCTAGTTGCTACTTACAAAGATGACGATGAGGATAGAGTTGTTGCTATGGGCTATTAATGTTCTATCTGCTCGCTAGTGGCCTAGAGGATATCTAGGGTTATGCACCGAGCCTTCAGCAACTGGGCGCACAGGAACGACATCCCAATGTGGAAGTCGTTTGGAGGTTGAGAAGTGTGTCTTCAACGTTTAACTTTTTCCATAGTGTTGAAACTTCTGGTTCCTGGCGTTAGTAGGAACAACCAGAATTATGTAATAATCAAGGAAATTTGCAGTTGCACTCTTTGTATTGTTGACACGCTAAGAACGCCTTAGTAAAGCAGCATTGCCTGTCTAGCCAAAAGCTTTCCATCTCCCATTACAATCACATATAGTATCTGAAAGTATTTGTGTGTGTCCAAATGCATTGCGTTACCCAATAATATTCACAGCTGTCTGTATTTCAAATTTCAAAACGTGGCAGCCTCAACTCAATCTACAAAACTCAACACAATCTCCTGCAGGGGGCTGCAAGACACCAGGCGTTTGAGCATTGTCTTACGATTGTCGCAGAACCACATGAATCTAGAAACAGTAGGTGTTGACTCCTGGACATTTGTAGGGCGGAGGGCCAGGAGCAGCCAAGATACCCGCACAAGGAATTATCCCATCAATGCTGAAACTTCTGAAAACTCCTCTTGGGTTAAACAAAATTCGGATGGAGTGGCACCAATAGCCTTGGCACATCCAGCTCCGCTGTCAGAGACGATGCAGGAACAGATCGGCCACCGCAAACGCTATTCGATTGTTGGCGACAAGTGGCAATGATCAGCGCTCTGTTTGCGTTGGTCCACAGGAGCCCGTTCCTATGTATCTCAGAGTGGCCTAAGGGCATTGTGATGACGCTGGCATTTGAACCTGAGTCACAGTAGTTGCTCAACCTAGGAATTTTGAATCCCTCTCTGGACTTACCGGATGAGATGATAGCCGACCTATTGGGATTCTATTAATCACTGCTACATTCATTGCAATGAATACCGCTTGAACTGTCTGATATCCATGTGATGATTGTGACCGATAGCTGGTGAATTATCTCGCAGCTCTGTATCATTCCTGTTAACATGGAGATGAAACATTCCGCTATTACATGCAGGCTGAATAAGACAACTTGAATGCCCGCGCTTGAAGAGAAATACTCGAAACGTCAACACTGTCTGTTCCGTCTGCTGATTTCGAGATTGGAGATTCTGCGATGAACTCGGCGATGAGCCCTCCCAAATATAGTTAGCGCGGCAAGAAAGATGAAACAAGACACATCTCCATAGAACGAAAGTGAAACTACCCAGATGTTTCATATTAGCATTTGATATAGTAAAAGCTAGATGTAATTGTACTGGATTGTTTGCGAATCATCCGGTTGCGTGCTTTTCTTATAGCTAGAGCTCGTCTGGTAAGTCAGAGTACAATAGAAATTGACTCGCCTAGAGCGAGTAAGCTGTGACTCTTTGCAATTAGCATGTCAACACAGGTACAATGTTGCCTATTTTAACTCATCGTTATAAAACTTTGACAAAATGCAAATCTAGAAACTTGTTCTTGGAATTAGAGATACGGTTCAGTCGGACATAATCTCGGCATTTGCAGCGGTAAACACTCTCTAACTCAACCAATCCACAAACCAGTAGAGAGTGTAACAAAACAGTGAATTGGTATGGTGCTTTTATAAGCTGAACTCCCATTAGTAGTTCATCTGTGTACGCGGTTAGCTTTGCTGAAATGACTGTGTGCGCAAATATTGCTTTTACAATAGTCCCCACTATTGCTGTTTATTATAATGACAAGAAAATTATTCGAAATTCTGTGTTAAAACTTTTTCAGAAAACTTTGTCGGCTTTACATTATTCTCCAGGACCTTTTCCATAGTTTTCGCTTGCAAAGAGCCTCCAGCAGATGTCCAAAACGAGTAGTCGGAAAAGTAGCGTAAAAAGAGAAATCAACATGTCGTTATTCACTAAACAACATTCAACTAATCTACTAAGCAATGACTCTGTCTACAATATATATTGCACGCCATGGATATAGATCTAATTGGATAAAAGATGTCCCTCAACCCCCTCCTCCAACAGGCATTGAAGCTGATCCTGTTTTAGCAGAGCATGGTGTAGAGCAAGCACAAGAATTGAAGGACTTTTTGTTGTCAGAGAAGCCTACTATTCAACGGATTTACTCTTCTCCGTTCTACCGATGCTTGCAAACTATTGAGCCTCTTGCGGAGGCACTTGATTTACCAATTCTTGTTGAAGCTGGTGTAGGTGAATGGTATCATAAAAACAGACCTTCACACCCAAAACCGGCAAGTCTAACAGTTCTAAATGGTTTCTTCCCTAGAGTTGATATTAACTACAAACCTTTAATATATGTTGATCCAACAGGAGAAACAGAGGCTGAAATTCATGAGCGATGCAAAAAAGCTATTCACACTTTAATTGATGATGTGAATACCAAACACCCCGATGTGAATACCATTGTCATTGCTTGCCACGCTGCTTCGAAAATTGCTCTAGGAAGAGGACTACTTGGTGACCCAAATGCTGAGATCCGTACGGGCACATGCTCAGTTGATAAATACGTCTTGGATAAAGATCATTGGAAAGGTGACTATATTGGCAAGACTAGTTTTTTGAAAGGAGGCGAAGAGATGCATTGGCAATTTGGTAAGTATTTTAAGATTGTAACTTTGAAGAACAGACTAACCCAGACATGCTCGTTGAAGCTGGATCAAATGAAGACATTGAAAATCGTCGTAAGGCTGCGGAAGCGGCGGCCAAAGATACTGTGGTACGTAAGTAAGCACTCATAAGTCTCTTTTATGACTAATCAAGGACGTTTTTATACCTTTGGATTTCAGTGCTGCAGTAGATAAAACATTCACTGTTTTACCGGAAGATACTTTTCAAGCCGTAGACCTCGACAGTGACCACCCACTGTTCAAAATTGGCAAGAACATATACCAAGGTGACTGGGCTGAACTTCTTGGTACAGAACTGTATTTTGATATGGATGGAAATAGACTTCCACAGGTTACAAACGAACGAATCGTGTTGCACAAGGCAAGAATGTTGAGGAAGATCCTCGATGATGGTGACGACAAGGCAAAAGGAAGTAAGTTACGAGAAAAGATCAAAGAGATAAATAGTGCAAGATCATCTGCCCAATAAGCTTATTTTGTTCTTTCTTTACTTATCTATATAAGTAGTTCTTTATCTAATACCGGGTCTCTGCCCCATTACTGAAGTAGGTATGTCCAGGTGATTTGTTGGTTTCGGGGCATCTCGGAAAAGTACTCCAGAGTCATTTCAACATAACAACGACACTTTCAATCGAAATAATCATTAGGAACAAGGCCCAAGATTGAATAGACGGATAGACGTTGTTAACATCTGAATTTATTCACATTTAGACCGCCGCGTACAATTAACGTTCCTCAGGATGGAGTTTAGAGAACAAGATAAATGGCTTCCAATAGCTAATGTTGCACGAATAATGAAGCAGGCTTTGCCCGAAAATGCAAAGGTTTCGAAGGAAGCCAAAGAATGTATGCAGGAATGTGTCTCAGAGTTTGTATCTTTTATCACATCCGAAGCGTCAGAGAAATGCCGCGCAGAGAAGCGCAAAACTGTCAACGGCGAAGATATTTTATTTGCAATGACATCTTTAGGCTTCGAAAACTATGCGGAGGTGTTGAAGATTTACTTGGCAAAATATAGAGAGCATGTTTTGCGTGCTGATAATACCAAGAGTCCCAGCGACAAGAAGTTGGCAGGTTCTTCTTTGTCCTCTATGGATGGCCAGTCTGCTGTTGGCAATAGGACGGTTGTGGGTCAATCCGCATCTCCCGACCAGACGAACATTGTAGTTTCTGATGCAGCTGGCATTTCTGCACCCGAGCCGGTTGTTAAACTGGAAACAGAAGATCAATATTCGCTGGGTGATGATGCATCTCGACCTCAACAACCATTTTCCGGAAGTGACGATGAGGAAGATCAAATGGCCATTGATACATCCACTAATGGAATTTACGAAGAATATTCAGATAATTTTACGAATATTAATAATTATGCTAGTTAGTTAGCCTTCTTGGACTAGGCTGGAGAGTTGGAGAAGATTGGCCAGCTAGTCCTGAACGCTAGACACTGGCGGCTCAACGGGATTCGATTGTGTGATTGACAATCTTGTCCGCTAACCTAGTCCTGTGTGCCGAGCATACCATGGGCAAACTTGTTAACTGCACCACAGATTACAGTTGCTTCAGAATGAGATCAGAGCCCTTAGCTTTGCTTTGCTGGATCTTGGCCTTGTCTTTTTTCAGTGCCTTCAAGAGGTCTTTTTTATCATCTTTGTCAAGAGTCTCCAATAAAGCCAAAACCAAGAATCCACTACCATTTTCTCCGGTTGCCCATTTAAGAGCATCTGGTTGAATTTTGGCACATAACCTTTGTGCAAAATCCCAATCATCAGAAACAATTTTGTTGACTTTCTTCTCCTTGTTATCCCAATGACCTCCTTGAATAAGGGGCCTCATAGCGCGAGCATCGAGTGTTGGGGTGACAGCGTCAACTGTGGCTTCCATAGCAGATGTTGTATCGATTTCAGAATCACATGCCGCGTTGAGTAAAACTTCTGCAACGAACTGCGAACCCAATTGTGCGTTTTCGGAGTTCAACAGAATATGAGCATGAGAGGCCACAACATCTAAAAATACAGGCAGGAAGGCTTTCAATACTTCCTTTCTTCTCACATCGTCATCTTTCTTAGAAGTATTAGCTTTAAATTTGTCAAGAACGCTGAAAAATTCAATGGTTGCCTTGTCAAAATAATTTGGCAAGCGACCGCCAAGTAGATACATATAGGGACGTCTTGTTGTTCTCTTGAGAATAAGCTCTGAAATCAAGGATGATTTCAACTCTGAATTGAACGTTTTTTCAACTAGTTTAGTGTCATCCACAGTCATGAATACAGACGTTAAGACCAATGCTCCGTTGTCATCACTGGCTAGCTTTTCTGCAAATTGCTTTAAAGTTTTCAAAATCGACTTTCTTTCCTTAGCGGTAGCGATGGCTAATACGATTGATGCAACCTTGGAACCCTCTGCGGTATGAACTATTTCTGGGAACTGGGGTGAGACAAGTTCCACAAATTCTGCTCTTTCTGTGCCAATGGCACCATCGCTTGTTGACTCTTCCAGCGATATGTTAGACACATACTCCAGCATCGCAGCATGAATGATATTGAAACCAATCGATCCTTTATTGACAGCTGCAGTGATAGTTTCCTTCAGGTTTCTCATTAAAAATTGGCGTTTTTCAGGGTGCTTTTCCAGAATATCACTCAAGGTTACATCGCCAAGATCTTTGAAAACAGCGTATTCAGAACCAAAAAATTCACGAATCATTTGCCTCTTTTGTTGAGGTGTGGTGTAAAAGCAAAACATATCTTCAATAACATAGGCACCTTCTTTGTGTTTCATCAACTTTCTGAATTGACCATGCATTTCATCGACAACCGAAGCACGAACTTCTTTGGAGCCATAATGCAACATTTTCACCAACAAATACTTTCCGTAAGAAGATTTAGCCAATTCTGTGTAGGAGCCTTTGAGAGCCGCAGTGATTGCGTCTTTCTTGGCTTTGTCAGCATGTTTGAACAATGTTTGAATGACTCGCGAAGCATCATGCTTCAATGTAAGATCTTTGATGGAATCTTTTGCAAGTTCCCAGGTTTGTTCGACCAATTTCACTCTTTCTTCTTTCGAGACACCTGATTTTTGGCGGAGCTTTTCCCAAATCTTTTTGATTTGTTGAATTTGGGCACCGTTTGATCGCTGAAGTTTACGCTCTTTCTTGAGACGTCTTTGTTCAGCATGAGCATCGGCAGAGCTCTGCTTATGTTCACTATCAGCATTGACAGCGGTTTCCTCGTCTTCTGAGTTCTCAGATTCACCAGAATCCATATTTGAATACGAATCAGCAGAATTTTCAGCCTGAGATTCATCATCAGATACTTCCTCTACAGCATCCAAAACATCGTCTTCCGACTCCAGTTCAGGCTCAGACTCAACAGCCTTTCTGGCTTTTTTTGCTGGTTTGGCAGTATTGGCCAAAGATGAGTTTCTGCTGTCCGCTTTACGTTTAAATTTATCTTTACTAGAAGAAGTCGGCATTCTTGATCTAAGTATAATAAACTGATAATTCTTTATCCTCTACAAATATTTTGCTTCTGTGGAAAAAAAAAATTTCAGCCGTGCGACTTTGTAAAATTCAGAGAATTCAGCTGCGCCTGTATTGGGTGTAAGCAGCAAGATAGCGCATTTCAGCTCTTGGAAGTGTAAGACGAGTTGGCAAGTGCAATTGAGATCCCAATCGCGTGTATTTTGAAAGAGTTTGAATCCGGTTATCATAATTGCCTACGATAAATAAATAAAATTTACGAGTAAAGTGACTCCATGCGAGCCTTCTAGTCACAATCTATACATTTACTGCTCGGCCTTGGCAGCCTCCTTTTTGTGAGACAATTGAAGAGACTGATGTTGAGCCTTCAACTTATTTTCTTCTTCTTCCATCAAAACCTTCCACTCGTCTTTGTGTTCCTGTTCTTCCTTATCCAATTCTGGAGAGTGACCAACAGAAATAGCCATAGACGCAATCAAAATGAAAACAGTGAGGGCTTGAGCGTAGACACGGGCTTGAACAATCTTCTGGGCTTTTGTCATGTACTTGTCACGGTTAATATACCAGAAGGATCCGGCCAATGAAGCAGCCCAACCAGCGGTAATAAACTTGTACTTGTGCTCCAAAAATGTATACTGGGCTCTTTCAAGAAAAGGCATCTTGGCCACTGCAGCACGGCGCTCAACCTCATCTTCTTGATACTCGCCAGTCTTGTACTTCTGTTGTTCAAAGTTGGCGGAAGCCCATTCGGTATTAGTTACACCGCAAAGAAGTGGAGGGGCAATGAAAGTAAAGGTTTGAGTAAAGTTACCATAGTTCCTGAAGCCAGTTTTACGCAAGAGAATAGCTCTAAGACCAATAGAGGCAATAAGACCTACACCAAATCCCTTCAGGCCGCCCATGGTAATTGCGTGCTGATATTCAGCAATTTCTTCTTTAGATGAAAGCTTCATTAGGAGTTAGGAGTTAGGAGTTGTTATGTTTACTTGTTCAAAACTTGACAGACTTGAAAAGTGGATTTGACTCTAAAGCTGGAAAGCCACCTCTATTTATGCTTGTGAAATATTTGGTAGCTGATAAAGGAAGCCCCACGCCGTCGGGAATCTTACGTGCGGCTCAAGACGTTTCTCGCCCACTCAAGTCACCAAAAGTTGACCTGACTAACAACACTAAATGAAGTCGGGATATTCGGTTAGCAAGTTTCTGTCCCGATCTCAGTAGCAAAATATTTCAATATCTAGTAACCCCTCTATTTCTCGCTTTTCAGCAGGGTGAAATTGTGCAACTCGTGTAATTCATCACTGAAATTCTCAGGTGATCTGAATTATTCCGTCCACGGCACAGTTGCGCCGCTTACATTCGAGAGGCGTCGGTATGTTTCCTTGTCCACCCGAAACATGCAGAGAGGCCACGCCGCAAGCACGGAAAGAGTTAGAGCCATGCTTGCCGATTGCGCGGCTCAATCTCAAATTGCGATTTTTTAAGTAGAGTATATGGAATGGAAGACCTCCTTTTAAATAGAGTCAAGGAAATACTCAAAAGCCAGTGTACTCTCAGTGCTTCTACGCCAAGGCATTTTTGAAAACTACATTTATTGCGTATAAGCTAATTATATGGGCAAGCGGCGTGGCTTGGCCGCATTCGTGTAGTAATACGGTGGCAGATGTGGCGTTTCATGTGGCGTTTCATGTGGCGGTAGATATGGCTCGTCTATTGTTGCTCGCAAATACGCAGAATCACATGTAGCAACGGCTGACAAATAGCAACTTCGGAACATGCTTAGTCTGGCTAGAATGCCTCTATTTTGTGGCACATTTCCAGCAAAACACCCGCTCCTCTAGCATCACCAAGATAGGCAGGTCTTCCATTTTCGGCAGCTGAAGTTATTCGGCATCCTGAAAGCACTCCAGCCCTCCAGTATCTCTCGGTCCCTACTACGCATCCACCATGGTGGTATTTTATACCATAGCCAAAGGTTTCGGAGTTGTCCCTGACTCAATTGAAGACCCCGAGGTACACAAGCTGCGCCTATGATACCAACTTCTAACTCGCTCGTTGATAACAGCAAAAAACCTCTTGTTCACAAATCAGAGAGAGTTGCATAAAAGATATTCAATTATTTGGCGTATAACTATCATATATCTCTATATATCTATTAGGAAGTGATAATGATATCCCATGCCAGTCATCCAATTGCGATAAATTAATAGCAAATTAACGACACGGATACATCACCAACTACTATCGGGAAAATGACCATTGTATGCAATCAAGTTAGGAGTTCCCCACTTGCGAAATAAAGAATGGTGTTCGATTTTATTGGGTGTAGCGAGTTCCCGAACCATCTGCATCGCTTGATCAGATTTATATCCCTGGCCCATAAACATAGCCATAATACCACTAATTATCGGCGCAGCCATGGATGTACCTGAAAGCTCAGATGTTGCATCTCCGCTATTGGACAACGATGTGACGTAAACTCCTGAAGCGAATATGTCAACACACGATCCCCAGTTAGAGAATGCCGCAAGTGTATCATAACGATCGTCTAGAGCGCCAACAGTGAATGCCCCAATGGCTGATGCGGGAGATGAATTACAGGCTGAGCTGTTCGAATTTCCAGCAGCAACAACCATTGGGACTCCACTCTTAACAGCTTCTGACACAGCTTCATTCAAAACAGGATTTAAGGTAGCGCCAAGTGATAGGTTTGCAAGTGCTGTACGATTGTGCCGATGAAAATCTTGTACCACAAATTCAATTCCTTTTATTACAGTTGACAAATTACCGGCCCCAACAGAAGAAAGCGCTTTAATGTCAAACAGTTGCACATTCTTAGCAACTCCGTAGGTACGAGAACCAACCAGTCCAGCAACATGTGTGCCGTGTCCATTCATATCACCATAGCCTTCACCAGTAAAATCCACCCATTTTGAAACCCGATGTTCAAAATCAGGATGCTCCCTATGAATTCCGGTGTCAATAACATAAACAGTGATATTTGCCTGACCCTCGGTAGAATAGTGATAATTAAGTTCATCAAAATCAAGTTTGTCGCGTCTAGAGATACGTGCCAAATGCCTCGGTGCTTCTCTTTGAACTTCTCCACACTGTATTTGAATATCTGGAGAAATATTACTCACTTGCACACTGTCAGAAAGGTATTTGACTATATTTCCAGGAAAATTTCCAAGTATGGCCTTGAAACCTCCTATTGAATAAGAATCGAGCACACTATTTCGTATGATTGGGTGACGAGAAAGAAACGATTCAATGCTGGTATTAGCAGACAGCTGTATTAAGTGAGAGCAGTCCACAAACTGAAACAAGAATAGCACCATAGAATAGCATATTTTGACAATAACCATGATATTTTAGAACACAGTCGCTAGCAACGCAAAAAAGCACTACAATTTGTTTGAAGTAAAACAAGTGTTATGGAATAATGATTTACTGTATTGATTCTGAACTGGTTTATGATCCAACACTTAGGTATAGTTACCGGACTCAAAATGAAAACAGCTGTCAAGAATAGCGTGATAGTGACAGCAGTCTCATTTATTTTAATCATGACCGGAGTCAAATTTCTTAGCAAGCACTGCAGAAATGCCTAGAATCACAAAAATCTCTCCGCTTCGACACTAGGATGTTCCCCCGTGGCAGGATTGCTGACGAAATTTTGGTTAAGGAACCACTACTTTGGTTCGTAATAAATAGATGACAACAGCTTGGCAATAAAATTTTTTTATCACTTTGGCGCAAATGCAATTTCATCATGATATACCAATGCAGACTGAAAAAAAGCGTTGGATAAGGATAAACTGCGAACCGAAATCCAATGAACGCACTTGCCATAACTTCCCTTCAAAATAACGCATTCAGCTGCGCGTATTAACTTGCTGATCTGACGCACTAAGAGTCCAACAAGAAAATCCAAGCAGCCAAGATGCAAAAGTTTTCGGCATTTTCCACTCCATGTCCATAATGGTGACAACAGGTTTGAGAGCCTGCAAGTCTCATGGTCCTCTACAACTCCAAAACACGGTCCTCGTTAATCTCATCATCGGACACTTCAAGCTTGGTAACAGCCTCTCTTTTGATTTTTGGCATTTTAATATGTTGTTTATAAGTCGGCTGAACAAGTTTCTGGTTCAAAGACTCTAGGTCATATTTACGCTGTCTCTGGCTATCGGACGCGGATTCAGTGGTCGTATCTACTGGTTCGTCTTCCGACTCACTGCTGATTTCAGGTTCAGCATGTTTTTGGTCCCATACTACTTTGTTGCCCTTTATGTCGACACTCATAACAATTTTTCCACGCCCAGACCGTGCTTTGCGTGCCTCATCTAGTTTTCTGAGTTGCATTTGCTGCTTTTTGAGTTGCTTGGCTTGCTCCATTGGACTAGCCCACTGATTGACTCCTGCCGATGGAATATCAAAATCACTTACTTGGTCGATAATCCTCGTTCTTTGTGCTTGCTCGGCTTGGAATTGCAACAGTTTGTTTAATCTACTTTCAGCTTTCTCAAGATTGGAAGAGATGAATTCACCTTGTGTTCTAGAAGCCTGCTGCAGTGCTTTTCTTCCCATTGTCGACGTAATATCTTCTTTCTCGGCTGTCAAAGCTTGGCCAATAGCAACCAACTGAGCTTCAGTCAATAGCGGTTCTCCACAATAGAGACAAGGACCCAGTCCTTCTTTGACACAAATAATCTTTCCGCAGCTCAGACAATTTGGTGCAATTTCCAGTAAACCATGCCTAGTCCCCATGCAATCACAGGCTCGTCTGGGCTCTTTGTTCGCTACAGTCAGTTCCAACTCTGCCAAAGCTGCATCAATGTTAGCTAAATTCTCAAGTTTGATTTTATTCTCGCTTTGCTTTTGACTCTTTTTACCGTGCTCTTGTTCTCTTTGTTTCTTCTTCGTGGTCCCCACAGACCCAGGCCGCCAAGAAGTGTTGACATGTTGACGAGAGGGAGCCCCCAAATGCAAGGGAGACGATTCTCGTGGTGCATGACTATTATTTGAACCTTCCACACTTTTGTCGATTCCACGTCCGCGATACACATTTGCTACTTTTGAGCCATCTGTCGGCCCCAACAGTGCGGTCAGAAAATCATCAATTTCTGAATCAGATAGCTCTCTAAGACGTTCCAAAATTTGAGATATAGTATCATTGTCAAAGCCAAGATCTTTAATGATGTTTTTTACGTTAGGTTCGTTCATGTTGCAAGCTAACTCAAAACCATAAGTTGTTTAATAAATGAGTGGGGATCAAAGTGACTCACGATGAGTGAGTTGATTACATAAGCAATAATTGTTTCTGCCATTTCGAACATCTATCTAGATGATTTGCAAGATTTAGAATACTTTGGTCATGGTCCCTTTACTTCGTTATTGACCTGCTGTCGCACTAGTGCGTCACTACAACAGGCGAGGAAGATATACCGAGAAGATTCATCGAGGTAGGATTTTTACTTTACTCAGAGGAGTATTCTATGCTTGTATTAATCAAAAGCTGCATGCATAGGCCTTAAACTGATCTATAAAAATGTATTCGAGCCGTTAGATTAAAAGCACGTTTATTCAGATTTCAAATTGTTTGACGATATATCACCATCTAGTATCCTATAGTTTCTCCATTTCGCCAAAAAAAATCGCAGTGCTCCGCATTATCTGAATCTTCTTGTTCTAAAATGTTTTCATCTGTAACAGCTAATATTCTTCCGCCAGTTGTTTGAGGAAAGCCCAGGTAGTGTGGCCATACTGGAGAATTGATAAATGCGACCTCATTTGGATCTGTCGTCATGATGAACGAAAGAACATAATTGGTGATGTGTTTAGCCAAGGTAGCGTTACGGGCCGTTGAAAAATCAGGATCAGCAGCCCAAATGCGTGAGTGCTTGTAGCTTTTGCCTTTAGTGTCTTTTCCTTCGAATACCATTTTGTATATTTGTAGCGGATTTTGATCATATTGTACTGCCTTTGAAGCAATGAAATACGTTGGACATCTGATGGTTGCATCTGTGATCCAAGACTGCCTTTGAGCGGATGCATCCACATGCTGGGAATTTGGATAGTGATTGTACAGAGAGGTGCTGAAGAATGAGTCTGTCGTTGGAAAAACTGCTTTCACATCTCTATTCCATCCTTTATGAGTATCCAAAATATTTCTAAAGACGTACTCTTGATGTTCGCCATAACCTATCAATAATGGAAGATCATAAAACTGACCTCTATCAAATACCTTTGATGGAAAGTCCGGAATCAACTCATCATCAACTGCTGGGCCAAATGAGAATGGCCCACAATCCGCATCAAGATCGTTTTTGTTACACACTATCTTCATACTCCGAGAGCCTGCAAATAGCGTGGCTGAGGGTATACCTCGCAGGCAAGTTAGCGTATGACAGCGCGTACTTTCAAGTAGAGCTTTGTATTGGGATTCCTGTCTTTCTTCACTCACCATTGGTGGCCATATGGGTGAATCAATAATAGCTGCTCGAAACATGGGATCTCCTTCTCCTTTGCGTCTCATCAAATGATATGTGGCATGTGCTGCACCACTCGCAAGGCCTGCGATTGTTACTTTACTCGGGTCACCTCCAAATTGTGAAATGTTATCTTTTATCCATCGCAAAGCCGCCACCTGATCGTGGATACCGACATTCAAAGTTCCATCATTTGCCACAGCGTTGCCTCCAAGAAACCCATAGATACCTAGACGATACTGGACGGAAACAAATATTATTCCTTCATTTGAATGAGCCACCAGTGATTCTCCCGTGAATTTGTCTTCACCAGTCGCTCCATGGTCACCACCCTGAAAAAGCACCACCACTGGCAATGCACTCTGATCGAGAGTGCCTGGCCTAGTAATGCTAAGCGTCAAACAGTCCTCAGATTCTTTATCAGAAGGGGAATGAATATCAAAACTTGACTGCAAAGTGACTTTTGGACCATTTCGTGAAGGAAGTTGTAGACATTTTGGTCCAAAACTTGTAGCGTTAATATGAATCTTCTTTGGTTTGAATATGCGATGCAATTGCCCTTGTGTTGTGATTTTGAGTTCATTTTGGGGGTAGAGGATAGTTTTGCTGTCATAATGGGAGTGCTGCCCACCATCTGGTATGATCTGGTTTACGTTTGGAAATTGATCTGGAGTAAAATACACCAGGTCACTCCATTTGTCTTCGCCATCTCTATTTTGGTCATTCGCTATTGTGCTGAATTGATTAAGGTATTCAGAAGATAATACTCTCTTTTCAAAATTACCCACTACGGGTACTTTTTTTTTCTTTAAATAATGTACCAGAAGTCGTTTCTTCTTAGGAATTAAAAGGTTATGGTCGCTACGACTACCACCGAGCCTACCGAGTTCATCCCCAGCAACTGCTGAGCGAGGATGAAAGACTGTCTTGGGTTGTAGCGTTTGTGCGGGTCTATGATATCGAAGTTTATCATGTTTCATCTCTCCAACCTCCGACATTCCTGGTGGCGCATATGGCTCTTTTGATGTGATTTCATCGAAAAGAAATGGATCATCGAAACTCATCTCATCAGTGATGAGTGCCTCGATTGGAATAGGTTTTCTCCAGCGAAGTTCACCTACAGGAGCATGTGCGTACCTGATGCCTCTGAAATGTTGGAGATCAAGGTTTGGTTCGTAGATACCTTCCACAGTAGCATATTTCAACTCAACAATGGGATTTGTACAAACGACCGAAGACAAAGCGCCCAGTGACCAAAAGCTGAAACGCATATTTCGCTGATGAGCTTGTTTTTCTAAAAGATTGTTTAGCAGTTATTGCGACTTATACTGCTCGCCAAGCCGAAAAAAACTCTTTTCTCACCATGATATGCCATTGAGATATGCCGATGTAAAAAAAAGTGATATTGCTCGGCATGATATAGGCGTGTCATTTTGTGCGGAATTTACCGCACACAAACTCTTTTGATATGCATTTTCAAAAACTAGAATATAAATTTAATACATAATTTATCCACGAAACTGGCTTTGCAAGTCCAAACGATGCTTCACTCTTGCTTCATTGAGTTGAACTTCATCCAGTTTTGCCTGTAGTAAAGTCGAACTTTCATCGATCCATTGCAGTGACGACAGATGACCATTGAGAATTTTGATTATAGGTGTTAGAGGATCATCGTCCTTGGAATTTATCAAATTTTTGGACACCTTGTTGATTTCATCAACAACAGAAAGTAAGGAGCTATTCATGTTATCAATCTTCTCACTGAGATCTTCAGCCAGTGTATATGTCTTTTGACGTTCTTGGTCTACCGGTTGAAGACCATCCGGTCCTGCCAAATCAAATAGCGATTCGTCTGCCTGCTTCTCGTATAATAAAACAAGCTGTTCCAAGTCTTGTTGCTGTCGGCCAACATATGTTAAAAGAGAGTCAATCCTGCTTTGATCCTGCTCAGCTTTGACCAACTTCGTGAAGATTTCCGATATTTTCTCACCATTTTCGACCAAGATTCGATCCCATTGTTCAATATCCTGTGCCTGCTTTTTGAACTCAGCCGACTTGACGTTCAGAGTTGAAGTCCACTTTGAAATGATGTCGTCGAAGGACTTGTTTTTCAGGTATACTGACTCGTGAACAGATTGATTAGCAACCTCAGGATTTGACAAGTCTGTGGCCTTGAGGATATTCTCAGATGATTTTGAAGCATTTGGGACAGAAGATGTCGCAGTAGAATCTGTAGCATCTTTTTTGGTAGAATCAAACAAACCTGCAGGCTTTTTGTCATCCGCTGGCTTTGATAAAAACGACGGGGTTGTAGACTTATCTGTGGCATTAGTACTCGTTGAGTTGGCATTGGAACCTAGGTTTAACATGGGCTTTTTGGAGCTATCTCCGCCAGAGTCTGTTGAAAACAATCCGGTTTTCTTTTCGTTATTATCTTTTTTGTCACCTGTTGAACTAGAAGACCCAAACAAAGAAGGCTTCTCGCCGCTTGACGCAGGGGCAGCACCAAATAATGGCGCCTTCGAGCCTCCTGATGCACTTGCGGCTCCGAATAACGATGGCTTTTGTTCAGTTGTTGTGGTAGGTGCACCAAATAGCGATGGTTTCGATTCAGTGGTGGATTTTGACTCGGCAGCAGGTTTCGACGCGCCAAAAAGAGGAGTCTTCGATTCAGTCGCAGCATTTGAAGAACCAAAGAGTGTTGGCTTCGTTTCATTATCACTCTTTTTCTCGCCATTATTAGGAGCTGCGGCTCCGAAAAGACCGTTTGATGCAGCGGTAGTCGAACTACTCGAACCAAATAGCCCTTTGGACTCGGGAGCAGCCGTCGCTTTATCCTTATTATCATTGGTAGTATTGGATGCACCGGCACCAAAAGAGAAGGGCTTCGATTTATCACTGTTGCTAGTTCCAAAGTTGAATACATTATTGGGCGCAGAGCTATTATTCTCGGTAGAGCGCGAATTGAATGTCGTGCCTGAACCACCAAAAGGCCCATTTGGTTTATTTGCACCACTCACAGGGCCAGAAGACTGTGTGCCTGTTCCAGACCCAGCACCAGCTGCTGCACCGAACAGTGATGACGATGTCGTGGAGTCTGCAGGTTTCTTTGGCGTCTCAGTTGCAAACAAAGAGCTCGTTTTGGCAGGAGCGGTCGTGCCAGCTGATCCAAACATATTTGAACCCGTTGAACTTCCAAATCCTCCACTGTTGCCATTATTGGCACCAAAAGAGAACGCAGGTTTGCTTGCACTAGTACTAGCAGTACCTGCACCTGCACCCGTGCCTGCTGGAGCAGAGGCTGCATCCTTACCAAATGAAAATGGTTTCGAGGCACCATTGTTGGAACCAAACGAAAAAGCGCCACTGTTTGTCCCTGTACCGGATGCATTGTTTGAACTGCCACCAAATAGATTTGAAGAACCCGCTCCACCAAACGTAAAGGTGTTCGTCGGTTTGTCAGACATCGCAAAGGTCACTATGAATAGTAGATCAAAGGGTGATGACAATTAAATTGTTTGACAACTTGTAAAATCTGAGTTTGAAGAATGTGGTGGTGTTGTGCGGCTGAAACGTTTTAAAGCATACTGTCAAATATTTGGCAGGTGGTGGTGCTCGGCGCGAGAATAGTGTTGTCCAAAGCAAAATTTACATATGCAAGAGCAATTGACACGGGAAATGACTGAGCTTTCTTTTGTTTTTACAGTTTCAGGTTGCTAGATATTTTGAATGACCATTTTGATTTTAAACTTTTCATAAACTACATTTGCCTAATTCGAAATTATGCAAGCTACAGCACCATCACCCAGAACCACCCCGAGTGCTAGTTCAGCTTCTGCATCGGCCAGACTTCATAGTTCCTAGATAAAGAGAGATGCTGATTGAGTCTAGTACTTTGGTTTTGGCCGCAGTAATATTGGCCATTGTTATGGCGACAAATATGAGTAACGCCAACTTCCGCAAATCGCATCTCATGATATTGTTGGGATCTGGAGGGCATACTGGAGAAATGATTGCCCACATAAAGAGTTTGGATTGTAGTAAATTTGCTCATATAACCTTTGTATATACACAGG
This sequence comes from Limtongella incommunis, assembly GCA_003706695.3. Taxonomy (NCBI): domain Eukaryota; kingdom Fungi; phylum Ascomycota; class Dipodascomycetes; order Dipodascales; family Trichomonascaceae; genus Limtongella; species Limtongella incommunis. Next base: position 56,582 of record PPME03000019.1, read on the forward strand.
GCGATAAGCTATCTAAAGAGAGGGTCCTAGCCACTAACCTCACGACTAAAGCTAAATTTGTGGAAATTCCGAGAGCGCGCAGAGTTGGTGAAGGCCTTGTGTCGACTATAATTTCTTCGCTCAAGACCCTTAGAGTTACAGTGAATTTGGTTGCTCGTAATCAACCTTCAATCTTTGTTGCTAATGGCCCAGGGACAAGCGTCATCATTGCCTATCTTCTATGGCTAGTCGGATTCTTGAAGAGACAGAAAACAGTCATCATTTATGTTGAGTCGTTAGCCAGAGTCAACACCTTGTCCTTGTCTGGAAAGCTGATACGACCTATCGCAGATAGGTTCATTGTGCAATGGCAGGAATTAGCAGTGAAGTATAAAGGTACTGAGTACTATGGTCTGTTGTTATGACTTACGTATTATATCCTTGATTTGACTTCTGCTCTCATTGCCTTTGACTTCGCGACAGCTGCCTTGTATGCTGGTCGGCTCGCCATCGCCTTGTAGTACTTTGCAATGTTTGGATATTTGTCAAACAAGTCCGGAACAACTATTGTTGATGCTCTCAAAGAAAACATCATCATAGTATCAGCACCAGTCAAATGATTAGACACCAGAAAACCAGTTCCATTTTTCACTATTCTTTGATCAATGGAAGATAACATCTTTCTAAGGGTTGGAGCGGGATAGCCAGCGTCCAAGGCATCAGTAATGCGCTTACCATCTTCGTCACCCTTGAATGGCTGAGATTGCATCAGTTGAGTGGCCAAACTTGACACTCCAGCTTCAGCAAACTCAATAAAGTAGTCAACGTCGATCCTGTCCTGCTCAGCTTCAACTTGAAGCAACCCTGGCTTGCCAAATTTCTCGATTAAATATCTAGTAATAGCACCACTTTCTGCCAATGTAAATCCATCAACTTGGACAATTGGCACCTTACCCATCGGGTGTATTTTTTTGAGTTCCTCAGGAGCACTGAAGACACCCAATGTTTTGTATCCTTTCAAGGTGTAAGGTACTTTGAGTTCTTCCAGTAGCCATAAAATACGATCAGTTCTTGAACTGTAAAGCCTTGATTAGGGTGAAGCTCGACCCAGATAACAATACACTTACCAATGAACGGTCACTTGTGACATTACTACAATGTTGTCAAATAGCAAACTAACGTCACAAGAGTAATGTGGAAATATCAATTTATGGCAAAGCAGCGCCCGGACCGAGGCACAGATCACGAATGAGGAGATCACGAGGAGGCCATACAACATGGAAACAGGTGCATAATTAGCACAAATGAATGATTTCTGCATTTCCAAACCTGCTCAAAAAACTATATCTAGAATCGAATTGAGTCATGGATTTACATATGAGAATCGCGTATAGAGCATCTCTACCCCGCGTAATCCAAGATTGCCAGACCCTTTTCCGCGCAGGTGATGAACAAACGAGACGCTCACACTGAGGCGGATAAACATCCTTACGCGATAATTCTAAATGGTATCGTAAAAACTGATGCGTTTTTGATGAGTTTGATTGTGCTCGCGTAAATTCTCGTACTTAATGAAAAGCTCGACCCCGTGCAAAATCTTAATTTAAAGTGAAATAAATATTTTATTGATAGAAAAAATAAATACGAGTCAGCATTCCTAACTTACTTAATATGTACAAAGAGCGTTGAGAAAATGTATTCCTCGCCCTGTAGATCATGCAATCGAATGTGGCGGTAGCCACGGTTTAGTGTACACAGGCGTACAGTGTAGACAGCAAATACTGAGTCGCCAGAACCAACAGAAAAGCGGACAAAAGCAAACGGATAGTCCTCTCCTTTCAGAGTCTTTTTCCACTCACAATTCCATATAGGATTGAATCCATTGTTTTCTACAATTGGTGTCTTCCAAACGGTGATGGGGTCAGGCTCCTTTTCACCAAAAAGCTCAACGGCCACATATGGATCCAAGCGCATGCGGGCATCTTTGAACTCTTTTGGTCTGGGGAGCTGTTGAGCAGATATTATTCGAATAGAAACTTCCCGCGTTTCCATAAATTTCATGGTGCTCAAACTTCCAATTTGTTCCGGTTTGAGCACGTAGCCGGACTTGCTAGCCGAAGAAGTCACAAACATGGCATTGTTAATTTGGTTGCTGATGTCATTTTTTTGCCAATTAATAGCTGCCATCTGTACGCCCATCTTCCAAACTGGAATTGGATCAAAATTGGAGGAATTGAGTCGATATTGCGCTGGATATACTCGCATCAAATATCTTGAATTATGTTTCACAAGAGCTGCCTTTCGCTCACTGTCGTTAGCCATTTTGTTGAATCTAACTTCTGAAAAAGAAAAAATATGGTTTTTGATTTTTGATTGCGGCAAAGCAAAATTTCTAAATTTCGCGCCCGATATGTATACTCCAAGATCTGATAATTCTTTCACTATCGGCGATGGCTTTTCCTTTTGCTTGCCGCTTCGAATCATGCTGGAACCACTGCCGCTGCTACCAGTTGACGAGGACGACATAAATCGCTTTCTAAATTTCCTGCTACTGCCAGCGTTTGACAAATTAGTAGACACCTTGAAGTCGTCTTCATCTCCGCCCGAGAATTCACTCATGGTAGACGATGAGAAAGAAGACGATGTAGAAGTTCCGGTTGACCATGAATTGGCAATTTCAACCTCAGATGTCACCTGGCCCTTCACCTTTATCAGAAACTTGTGCTTCAGCTCTTCCGGAGAGGGTAATGCAATGTAATTACTGTAAAGAGGTTCCCTGACGAGCTGTTCTCCAAGAATTTCCGTCAAAATATTCACCATTTTGTGTTGATTCTCTGGAGAACAGTGTACTTCCAAAGATAGAATAACAGGATAAGGAGAAGCAAGAAAAGAATATTTATGGATTGTGTGGATGACATCAGTAAATGAGACAGCGGATGTGAAAGTTCTTCCATGAGAGACAATCGGCCCGCTATCTCCATCCCAGCAATCTATTTCCACACAACGGCAGCCATTTTGAAGTACTTTGACATATGCTTCAGTGGACGATTCACCTGCTACCTGACGGCCCACTAGATAAGTATTGTGAGAGGACGAAATAAAATAACGAGAAAATGGCTGCGTCATATCTTCCGGTTTTGTTGAACAGAGGTGAAAATATGAAGAGGCCAGAACATCAGTGAAAGCTTCCAGCGAGAGACAGTCATTTGAGCCAGCAAATTTAGAAAAAACTTTCTTGCAAAACTCGTTATCCCATTCTTCGTATTGAGTTTCGTGAACAAAAGTCTTGAAATGATCAAAGGTGAGATCTTTGCCATCGTTGATGGCCGAAAAGATTCTTCTCACCTCCTTTCTCATTTTTAAGAGAGAGACAAACACTTTGAATTCTTGGAAATCTAAAAGACCAGAATTGTCCACATCTGCTTCATTGAATACCATTCTCAAGTATTCCTTTGAGCAGTTTATATGCAGTCGTCGTGTGAGCTTTTCAACTATTTCAAATGAAAGCCTACGATTGTCATCTTCTGAAACAGAAGGAGACATTGGAAACGGAGAGAACGTAGCTGATGGTGTCCAAGAAACTGTTTGAACACTTACTGTTTGGGAAGATAGAGTGGCTGCTGGGTCGGTTATGTTCAGCAGCGATTGAGGAGAAACTGGAGTTGCTTCTCCAGCATTTCTACTTTCATCAAGCTTAGTGGCATACTTATCCCAATGAACGCTGACAAAGGTTTCTCCTGGGACTGCTAAACCACGCATAACCTCCTGACGATAATGAGTCAGTTTTTGAAGTACACCGACAAAGCTGTCAAATTCCTTTTGAGTTGCCGCGACAATGTGCAGAGCTTTGACCTTGTTTTTCTTGTCTTGAGTATATAGAATTGTGGCCCACCTGCTCTCATGTTCTGAGGATATTTTCAACTCCTCCCTATAGTTGGTAGCTTCACTCCCTATGCGAATATCAAAGATGCTGTCCACGCAAAGCCGGGAAGAAGTTTTGTTGCGATCCCAAGAGACTATTCCAGTTTCCGGGTTGAGCAAAAACGTCTTTTGCATTTTCTTCTTGTGTGTGATTCGAAGAAGTGACATTCCTCGGCGTACACTCGAAGGAACGTAAAAGTCAGACAACTGCTCAACAATATCAGTACCAGAGATTCCTTCCGTATCGGAGCCTGCTGCCAGAAAAGGAGAAACAGGATCGACTTCTTTCAACGTCCCTAGAGGAGTTGGAGGCTGATAACTACCACTTGGAGAAGTCGTCATGAAATTACTCTCATCCTGGAAAGGAAGGCTGGTAACAGAGTTTTTTCGGCCACTGTCGATCGTGGAAACAGACGAAGGGGGGCGACCTTCGTGAGACGAGGTCGACGAGGACCTTCGCAAGACGTCACCGCGCCGCGTCACAGGACCTGAGGAAAAGATATCATCGTCAGATTGGTGGGCTCTGTACAGTGACCCGGAAGAAAGCTTGCGCAGCCGCGAAGCAGCACTGGCCGCCGCTGCTGTTGAGGAAGACCGCGCTCGTGTGCGGGATTTGGCCGGTGACAAGGGAACAGTGGCCGAGATACCATCATCAGCAAGCAACTGAGATGTGGTGGAGGACAAGGGTACTGCAGCAGCGGCAGCGGCAGGAGCAGACAAATCAGTCTGTGCAACAGTAGCAGACCTGACTCGGCCCACTAACGAGCCCAGCTTGCGACGCAACAAGCCCGGGCTGGGTGTAACTTCGCTGTCCGAATGTGCAGCAGCTATTTCAGGAGCAGATGAAATAGGAGTGAGCATGTTTGCCCAGATGTCATCTTGAAGGTGCTTGAGGGAAGGTGAACTTGAGAGTGAGACGCTGGCAGAGCCTGCTGAGCCGTTGTGCTCGTTGGACTCAGTAGCACCATTGCATTTTGGAGAGCCCGATATTGTCAACAACGCAAGTGAACCCAAAGAGGTTGACGATGCGAACGCATCGAGCGGTTCACCACCGGCAGGAACATTGCAATTGCGAGCATCTAGCCGCGCGAAATTCAGCGGGCAGCGGTCATGATCAATCTGCGTCTGGTAACCAGCTTTCTTTGGTGTCAAATTAGAATTAGTGAATGACGATAAATCTGGCGACGATGCCGGAGTCCCGTCCGCAGAGGAAGGCATTGAAGGCTCGATGAGCACGCTGGGCGAGCAGAGTGATTTATTGCTATGCGGCTGATATGTTTCAGCGAAAGGAGAGCCAAGGGGCACGAGATGAGGTGCTTTTCAACCGGACCGGCTCAGAGAGTTGATGAGATTACTTGTACAGCGAACTAGTGGTAATTGGCAGTGAGGAAGATGGTTTGTGGGGAGTGCGGCCAAATTCACTATCGTGACGCTATGGCTCCGTGGCGGTTAAAATAAACGGTTCCTGATATTTGGGTTTGGGGTAGGGTGCTAGGTGCGGCGAGTCTGCCCAATGTAGTTTGAAACCTCGAAACCGGTATACAAAACTGGTTGGCTATTGGGTTGACTTATATAGAATCTACAGATACCACAGCTATTGATGACCGTCGCCACTACAGTCAATTGTGCTTGGGCAAAAGCTGGACCGAGCATTGTTCAAAATACAAACAGGGGATGTCCGTATGAGGAAAGCGTGTGCCAGTATGCTTCGAGTGTGTCATTTTGGTGGGCCTGTTTCAAGCCCACCAGGGTTGAAACAGCAGTGTTCACAATTTGAGGCTGCAATTACTCTTGCCAAAGCCACTCACGGCAAATAATGGCCCGTGTCAATGGCAACAAACCACCCTGGGCTACACTATCTGCTACTAGTGTGGCACCTCATGATGCATGGGCGTGGACCCAGTTTGCCCCAGGCACCATGTGTGATGACGTAGAGAGCACCTATCCAAACATTCACCTGGGTGAGCTGACTGATGCCACGCATTTCCGGAAAGTTCCAAACTCAAAACTTTTCAGGCAACGGCATTAAAACGCCATCATGCATCGAAGTTTAAATAAATAGAAAAAAAGTATACGGTACGTGGGAGCGAGATCCTGCCAAGGCGATTTTTTTAGCTTCACGGTTCCTAGTGAGCGTGGTTCAGCGGCCGCAGTAATGCCAACTTACAACCATGAAGCGATTTTAATCTACTTAGCAGCCGATCCAACATCTCTGCTTAGTTCCATAGACCGCGAAAGCGTTAGCTCTCTTCAGCACAGCCCGATTCGAAAGAAACAATTGTGAAAATGGCATATTAGAAAATTTCAAACAATTCAATTCTATAAAACAAAAATAAAAAAAAAATAATAACCCCATCACTACAAAGCAAAACAGAAGGTTTTACTTTGAATCACAAACCAAATCAAAAATACTGAAAAGAATATTATAGATTCGTCTGCGTTTATCGTCGCTGGCTGTCACACCTTCACGTAAATCACTCAAATAATCCAAATTATCGCCGTCACCATCTTGCTCTAATGAGACACTAATCCATGTCTTATAGGCTTGAAGGTATGCAACAATATTGTAATATCTCATCATGATTGTGAAGTGGTGTGGAGCAAGGAAAAAAAAAATTTGGGAAGATATCTCAACTTATAGGCGACATGTGCGCAATGAGTTGGGCGGGCGGGGGTGGCGATGAGAGCTAATAAATTTTTGCAGTAAGAATCCGCAGAGGCGCGATAGAGGGTCACACCCTGTCGGGTTTTCATTCTGAGTATCCCTATCCAGCTTCATTTTCAACTTTTTTAGGTAGGCTAGCCACTCGCCTACCTATGGCTTGTAAAGTACCGGGCTCCAAGATGATCATCGTGCTGCACCTTAACCATCTGACGCATCCCCACAACGCAACCGCACTTTGAAAATTACTCGACAGACTTCACAGTAAGTGCAATAACTGAGCACCTTCCACAGAGATGCAACTAAACACTGCATGCTTGACAGCGGTACTTTTCTCTCTAGCGGGTTACGCTTGGTTTGCGTCGTGCCGCCTGCCACAATGATCAACCGATCAGAAAGGAAGAAACTAGCTATCTGGACTCCTGGTCACTAAGATTTTACGTAACAATAAACAGGTAGTCTAGTTAGCAAAAGGCGATGGTGGTGCTTTTGGCACTCGCTGGGTTGGCAGTCTCCTGATCTGGAGTCTTTGGAATGTGGGGTAATCCATAGAAGACTTGTACACATTTCCAACGACAATGAGTTTCTAATATACAGGGTCCTTAAAGAAAGGATGACATTCCGGCAGTTACTTTTCTCATCCAATTTTGTGCTCTATCTCTTTCCGAAAACACTGATCTTCATAGGCCGTGTGATAGAAGTCAGACGCACCTGATGATAACTCAAAATTCGCTCATGGTACCTGATAAGAACTGGCGAAAGTACCTGTCTGAATTCTAGGATCAGAGTGAAAAAAATTAAGGTTGGTGCTCGAAAGTCAGTCTATGCCATGGTTTATCCTTATTTATGTAAAATAATCCTGAAATCATATCGTTTGAACCATAGCGATTTGTGCCATAGCGGTTTGTGCCATAGCGATTTGTGCCTAGTCGCAACCACGTCGGCTAGGAAGGAATGATAAGTACTGATCTGAAAGTACAGACAGTAGCGGCTGTCATATTGTTATACATTCTGCTATATATTCTGCTAACTTTAATCGTGGGCCAGCGGGTCAGATCTCGGTGAGCGTCGACCAATTAGTTTTGCGTTCCCACTTGGCTAACACTTTCAACCGCACCATCCTGAAACCTGTTTACTGACATTATTGTTTGTGGGTTCTCCAGGCGCCTTAACCTGAACCACATTTTGTTCTCAAATTTAACTGCTAATTTGCATCCGGCATCCACTGCCCTTCCTCCAAACCTTCCTTTTTCTCAGTCTCCTCGTTATCTTGTTTCCAAATAAGTACTAATTAGGAGCACAACCAAATTTTAGCACCTGACCTCGCTTTTCGTCATTTGAACAACAAATAGATTTCGGGTACAGCTGTTAGACATGACCAGAGGACAGGCGCTATGCGTTTGCATAGTATTTGCGGTGGCGATTACCACCTTGTGGTCATCTTTACAGTCGGCGGCTAACGGAACCGCTCTGAACGGCCAAAAGTCTGTGTTCGCCCCTGATCTGGCCATTGTTACTGTGCCTGGGTTGAATCTGTCCATAGAGGCACGTCCCGCTGCCTTCGGGCCGTCATTTAATGTATCTGGCCGGCTGTGTGTGGTCAACTCGCTGGCCTGCGATTCGTCGGCCAAGAGCGGTGCAATGACGTCCTCGCAGCGGTACGACGACTGCATCGCGCTCGTGCTGCGTGGCGGGTGCGGGTTCTATGAAAAGGTAGTTAACCTTCAGCATCGCGGTGCTGCAGCTGTGATTGTGGGTGACAATGTTCCTAATCGAGGACTGGTGACAATGTACAATGGAGATGTGCTGGATGCTGCAGAGGTTGCATCCTTTTTTGTTTCGTTTGCCTCTTACAAGTCGCTGCTCACTGCTGAAGAGGTCAACATCATGCTGGTAGGCGGCTGGTCGTTTCTGATGGATACGCTACTTTTTTTCCTTGTTTCACCGCTGTGTTCTCTGGCTATTATCTACGGCGTTTTGGTTTTCCATCGGAGGTACAGGCTCAGGAAAGAACGGGCCTCAAAGTCCTACGTCCAGAGCCTGCCAACCAGGATATGGTATGCACAGCCGGGGCGACCCAGCGGGGGATCGGGCCCTTCGCAAGATAGACTTTTGGAGCCGGGCAGTGGTCATGTTGAACAGCACCCGGACGTGGGCACTGACTGTGCCGACCACGCTGAGCCGGCCCATGGCGATGGTGGTTCGGAATCTGTTCAGCTGGCTGCAGATAGCGAGTGGCCCGCCAATGCCGAGAATTCTGCTAGCTGTCGGACCTGTGACACCATAGGCAAGGATCTGCCTGGCGATATGAGTCCACCCAACACCCCGTCGCCTGCCCCTGAGAAGCGCTGGGTGTCATCTGATGAGTGCGCAATCTGCCTAGAAGACTATGTTGATGGAATCACATGCATCTTGAAACTTCCGTGCAACCACGAGTTTCATGTTGACTGTATAACTAGATGGCTGGTCTCACGACGCAAGACGTGTCCTCTTTGCAAGCACGATGCCACTCAGCCAATTACGGAGACCACGCCCCTTCTGCCGTCATGACCTAGTATTGATTTATTTATGAGTTTTACGAAGCTAATTTATTTGTGTGATTATTTGATGACGTGTTTAGAAAGTTCCAGAGCTCTCGGCATGCCTGAACTGGTCTTGTACATCGACAGGTACCACTCAGCAGGGGCTGGCGAAGCCTGCTGCCTGGTGCTGCCGTGCTTCGGATTTTGCGCGCTCATTCGGAGAGATTCCGTCCAGCGGTGCTTGCGGCGGTACGCTTGGACTTGCAGCGCAGCGACGCACCAGTGGGACGAGCGGCATGAATCGTCGCAAAGAATAATTGGCGAGCAGTATATTCGGGCCGTTCGTCCAGGATCCTTTTTGAAAATCGCGCACTGCTTTGGAAAGTTCTCCAAAAGTTCCTCACAGGTACAGGGCTCGGGCTCTGCCCAACCCAGCGGGTACCAAGCCAGGATATGTGCATCCGTTGCGGCTTGGCCGTTGACCTCCCAAAGGACTTAATAAGCATGAACTTTTCTGACAGCGGACGCTTCACCTTCTTGCATTCCACGTCCTTTTGCTTGCAGATTATTACAAATCTCGGAAGGTTACTTGTTTTTGCTTGATACAGCTTCGAAACTACCACGGGCACTGTTGCGTCGAATCTCTCCGTGCTAATTACAATGAACTACTACAACCAGGGCTTCAGCAACTTCCAATCGCAACAGCCTCCCTCTGTGACCCAGTACCCTTCGCAAGACGACCCTGTGTGGCGGCGTTTTGACGGCAAAGATCACGATGAGGCCCAGGGCGATTTCATTGTGGAACGACTGCGCCAGCGCCAGTTGGAAGTCAAGGCAGAGCGGGAGCTGCTGCGGCAGCAGCAGCAGCAGCAGCTGAGTTTCCAGCAGCAACAGCAGCAGCAGCAGCAGCAGCAGCAGGATCAGCTGAACATGAAATGCGAATCTCCAGTGTCGTCATCGACGTCGGGCTCGGTTTCGGGACTGCCCAACGGCTCCAACTCCAGCTACGGACTCGCAGGCATCTCAGACCTGACGGCGGGCGACATGCACAATCAGGTGTTTTTGGGCGTCAACGACGGCGGCGACGGCATGGACGAAGGCGACGAGGAAGTGATGATGAAGCGAAAAGCGCAGAACAGGGCTGCTCAGAAGGCCTTTCGTGAGCGGCGCGAGCTGCGTGTGAAGGCGCTGGAGCAGCGCGGCGTGCAGCTGGAAGAGGAGCGCGCTGCGCTGATTAAGCAGATCGATGAACTGAAGCAGGAGAACGCGGTGCTCAAGAGCGAAAATGAGGTGCTCAAAACAATGGCCACGCGAACTGACCACGCAGCCGGCGCAGCCGGCCACGACAGTGCTGCCCCGTCAAAGGTGTCGTTTCCGTCGACAGCGTTCTTCAAAACGCTGACGGGCGGCCACGACTCTGCAAACGAGGGCAGCGAGCAGCAGATTACAAACCTGCGATACGAGAAGAACAAGGAGGTCATGCTGGGAGTCGGTGCGGTGTGGGAAAAACTCACTCAAGACAGCACTGTCACCGACAACGACATTCAGTACGTGCTCGACTACCTCAAAGGACGAGCGGTCTGCGACGGATTTGGACCGGTGTATCCCATGAGTGAGGTGAACAAGGCGGTGGTTGAGGCCAAGGCCAACAGAATGGGTTGATCGATCCGCTGTAGTGGCTCACATGGCGCAGGTTCAGTGGTCTGCGGCCTGGCATCTTTGCTAATCACCGGCAGCATCTTTGCTAAGCACCGGCAGCATCTATGCTAACCACCGGGCAGAATCTTTGCTAATCACCGACGGGCAGCATTTGCTAAATCACCGACGGGCAGTGGATTTGTAAAGTTTCGCATCGATGCCAAATGATATTTATTTATCTACTTGACTCTACTTATTTATTCATCCTTCACATAGCTCTCGAATCGAACATTATTTCCTGTACCTTTATCCCAAACGCTTGTCCCACTGGCCGACATTTGCACGGCTGCCCCTGTGGGGAGATCGCGCCACAGCGGTCCCAGCAGATTGTTTCACAACCTTTTGTCAAGCCTTCATCACAGTCAAAAATGAATCAAGGGAGCCACGATGGGCAGCTTGGTGATAACGGCCAGCAGCCACAGCAGCCACAGCAGCAGGGAGCAAGGTCTATCCAGCAGCTGTCGCAGCAGCAGATACAGAACCTTTGCCATCAGTATAGAATAGCGCAGCAGGTTCTCCAAACCAAAGGCGCGCAGTCGCCAGAAGGTCAGACCGCGTCTCTTCGCACTCAGCAAATCAGACGCATTCTGGCGCACTACAGAAACGACCTGGTGAACCAGCAGGGACAGGCCGCCGCGCAACGCACGTTGAGCAATGTCAACAGCGTGATGCAAATGAACCAGAACAGACCGGCGGACGCGAGCGCGCAGTTTGATGCCGGCCAGACCGGCAGCGGCCAGAACGTGGCACGCGCAGCTGCGCAGCGATTTGCGCAGGGCCAGCAGCCAGCTCCGCAGCAGGTGCAAACTGGGCAGCCTCGCAACGCCCAGCAGGAGCTCGAGCGCTATCGCAAAACGTATCGCGAACTGACGGTGCAACTTGAGCGGTACGAGGCCCAGGCCAACAACATGAACTTGGACGAGGCCGAGCGCCAGAAATTCAAGCAGGGCGAGCAGCAGCTGCGCCAGAAGCGCGACCAGGCACGCACCATGGAGCTGACCATCATGCAGCAGCTCCAGGCCAACAGCAGACAAACACAGGCCCAGCGAGAACAGCTGAGCACCGGGTCCGGAGCAGGTACTCCAAACCAACCCTCGATTCAGCAGCAAATGAAGGGAATCGCAACCCCGCCGGCCAGATCGCAGTCGCCCCCTCAGCGGGCTGGCTCGCAGCAGCCCCAGCAAAGAGTTGCTACACCAGGCCAGTCTGGACAGCAGCAGTCGCCGGTGGGAAATCAGCAGTCCCCCGGCGTCGGTGGACAAGCGGCTCCCACCGGGCCGTCGGCGCGTCCAAACCCTCCAGCGAGCTCAAACATGGCCCCGGCAATGATCTCTGCGGGCGCTTCCATGAACTCTTTGCCAATCCCACAAAATATCTCGGTATCTCAACCGGTACCTGTCAACGTGAAACCGCTACGTCCCACGCTGTCTGGTGGTTCGTCAATGGCTTCGCCGGCGCTTGTTGGGCCGGCGCGCACTCGTCAACCGAATTTCGAAATGCCCGGCGACCGAGTCCTCTCCAAACGCAAGCTTCGCGAACTTGTCATCTCAGTCGCTGGCGATCAGCGCGAAGCAATGATTGACGGCGATGTGGAGGAGCTGCTTCTAGACCTGGCGGACGAGTTTGTGACGTCTGTCACCTCTTTTGCCTGTCGCTTGGCAAAGCACAGAAAGGCCGATACGCTGGAGGTCAAGGACATTCAGCTGCACTTGGAGAGAAACTGGAATATTCGTATTCCAGGATATTGCTCCGACGAAATTCGGTCTGTCAGAAAAAACGTCCCTACGACTACGTATCAGCAAAAGGTATCCGGTGTTAACATGTCGCGAGCTGTCGGTGGCCAGAAGTAGGAGTGCAACTCATTTGGCCAAGAAAGAGAACAGCTGGATCCTTTTGTGAAGCAAACTGATCCCTATTTAGTGAGTTCGACAGAGGAATCTGCTAGCAGAAAATTAGCGCCGCTACTATGTATACTTTAGTGGTCTGAGTGGTGAATGATCAACCTCTCAAGGTGCTGACTGTACGTCGCTCAATGAACTACTAGGCTGAGGCATGTATTTTATAAACAATTTAAAAGAATTTGTTTTATTGGTAATGAACAAACTGTGTCCATGGCAGTATGGAAACCTCATTTATCAATGGCAATTCCTAGCGTGATACACTGTCCTGCACCGGGCTGTTCAGTTTATTGGTACATTTATCCATTCTATTTTTTAGGCTTGTACTCCAATGCTCTCAGTCTCTCGGCCAAAATAGGATGAGAATAATGATATGCGGAATACAACCAATCCGAATCCATAGTTCCAAGATTCTCCTTCTGTAGATTGATCAAGCCAGCGGCCAAATCATCTTTATATCCCAGACTCAGAGCATATGCGTCAGCTTCAAATTCATGTTTTCTGCTCTCGGCAGACGACAAGAAAGTCATTACTGTTTCTATTGGTGTCAAAATATCTGTAAACAACATCAAGCCAATCAAAATTGGATACTCATTGTAAAACCCAAAGGAGTTGTACAAAGACTTGTTGTGAATGAAAGCAGAGAACGAAGCGAAGATAACAAACATGTGAAGTTGCATAGTCAGCAGGCGACGTGGCAAATGATTCAGCTTCCAATGGCCAAGCTCATGACCAACGATAGCGGTAATTTCGCCAACAGAGCAATGATCAATCAATGTATCATACAGCACAATTTGTTTTGCACCTGGAAGGCCAGTGAAATAAGCATTCGAATGAGATGACCGCTGTGATCCATCAATAACATACATCTTGCTGAGTGGAAAGCTAACACGGTTTGCCAGAGCCTCGACCGATGACCTCAGCTCTCCAGCCTCCAGGGGAGTGAACTTGTTGAACCAAGGAGCAATCACCATGGGATACACAACCATCATCACTAGTTGAAAGACGCACATGAAGGCCCACAAGTAGAAAAAAAACTTGTCACCAAAGTAATCCACAATCTTCAAGATAGCAACAATTAATGGCGTACCAAGAGCAAAAGACAGTACTTGGCCTTTCAAAAAGTCAACAAAGAACAAGCCAGGGGTTTGCTTATTGAAACCAAATTTTTCTTCAAGAACAAACTGGTAATAGAGCTCCAGTGGCATGGCAATGAGAGATCCAAGCAGTGAGAAGCCAAAGAAAAAAACAATTGAGGAAGGACCAACTCCTGTAAACCATGACGGAGCGTATTTGGTCAACAATGAAGACGTAACGCTGAACAGCTTTGGAAGAACATCGTAGTGGAAAATGGCAAGATTTTGAGTCAAGGAAAAGATCGACGAGAAAACGGAAAACTTAGCCTTAGCCCTCGAGTATCCCTGGGACTTCTTGAAGGTAGCATCATCGAAAAGTCCCTCCAACTCAGCAGGAGGCTTGGGTTTCTTGAGAACCAGGTATTGTCTGTACGACAGATAAGCATCAAACGCAAAGTGGCCGATGGTGATTCCCATGACGATCTTCTTCCACGGGAAGCCAGGCATATCAGCCAACTTAGCTAGCTGAGCAATAAACTCCATCTTGTGGGTTGGTTGAAAAAATACGAATGCAAGTTGCCACCTATTATCGCCTTCGAGGCTCTACGTGAACTATTTGATTACTTTTCCGAGAAGGTCGCGGTTCAGCATATTGTGACGTGGAGAAGGGTCAGGGTGTTCGTGCACAGAAGTCAACGATACCAAAAGTAAAAAGATGCCTAACAATGGCATTGGATGAAAGCTCGCAATGATTTACTGTTTACATAGATACACTGATTTGTCGTCATCCATAGCGCCGCCGCTTCTCGCGTACACTTTGTGCACAGCCGCTCTAATTTCAAAGCGCTGCTACGCACACCTGGACGCATGATGAGTGCCGCTGTCCAAATGGCTAGAAACCAAGCGCTGGACTAGGCAATCCAGCTGTCCGCCACCTTTGCTCAAATTATTGAGTCCATTGTGGCCCATAGGCAGGCCGGTTTCGTCGTCCTTGACAGAAAACCGAAACGGTGTTTACTGACAAACGTCATCACGTGGATTCTTGCTAATTATTTACCCGGCATTGATGAGTTTTCGCAAAGGTCACAGAGCTTTGACGAACAACAAGAACACCAAGTGACAAATTTTGGTGTTGATAGGAACGCTAATAACCGCTCGTCATGTCTTTCTTTGGTTTGCCCGACCGAGAGGATGCTGACAAGGAGAAATACAAAGCCTATGAATTTGATGAAACTTACAATGATCTAGACACCGCTGCATTGGATGACTCAGACGATCAGCTGAATGATGAAACGTTTGGCGGAGACTTGAACATTGGCAAGGACTTTGACTTTGCCGGAACAACCGCTCAAGTGGCGCCAGTAATTGGCGAAGAACAGTATCTCTATGACCGCCAGCCTCATGCCTATGAGGAGGAAATTGCTGAACCCAAAATTGAAGAAGCGTCTCTGCAGCCAATTGCATCATTGTGGGGTGACGCAACAAGTTCTCAGCCTGCAACTGCGTCCCAGCCTGAGAGTCAACCAAAGGTCCTGTCTCTGGAAGAAGTGGAAGCGCAGATGAGAAATAGACAAACTCAGCCTGCAATGGGATTTCCTCAGCATCCACTTGGGTTCCAAAACTTCCAAGCTCCGTTTGGGTTCATGCCTGGTATGCCGGGTATTCCCCAAGGAATGCCAGGTATGAGAGGGTTCCCGCATGGAATGCCAGGAATCCCTCAAGGCATTCCTCAGATGCCTCAGGGAATCTCCGGCATGCCTGGAATGCCCCAAGGAATCCCCCAAGGAATACCGCAGGGAATGCCCCAGGGAATACCTCAGGGAATTCCACAGGGTGTGCCTCAAGGGTTTCCACAGGGTGTGCCGCAAGGATTTCCCCCAGGAGTCCCACAGGATATACAGAAGGAACAGCCTCAGGCTATCCCACAGAGCCAGTCATTACCAGGTGCTGCTTTGTCGGGGCAAACTGCAACTGGCAAGTCTGGCGCATCCGAGACTCCATCATCTGCAGGTACAACCAAACCACCATACCAGCTAGGCGGTAATACTCACGCAAATCCTGTCTCTCTTGAAGACCTTATGAAGCAAGATCAACAACTTAGTGACCGTGAAAATGGCAAGTTTTTGGAAAAGACCAGAAAGGCTGCTCAACAAATCCGTTATAATAATCTCATGTCTCAATGGGACCGCAACTTTGTGATGAAGATTCAACTCCAACAGATTGTCAGTGATGACCCATACAATGAGGACTTTTACTTCCAAGTACACAACGCCATCAAGGCTCGCTCCGATCCCCGGGAGGAGCTCAGCGCTTTTGCAAAGACGTATTTGCTCCATAATCGAGGAAACGGACGCAACAGAAGACACAATGAAAACCCATTGCAGTACATGCAACAGCAGGTCCAGCAAGCAGTGGAGAGAGCAAAGGAACGACCCAAGCGAAAGGATTTCAAGGCTGCTGATGGCGTCCTTGGAAAGGTGAGTGTTGGTTCTGGTAAGCAGCCTCGTAGAGCTTTGTCCCTCAATAGAGAGCAACCTACAGATGCTCTATCTGGAGTGATTATTACTTCCTCCAATGACCTTCTTCCACCGACCACTTTGCGGGGTATTTTGGCAAACATTGAAGAGATGTACGCCCTCCTTTTGGAGTTGGAAGGAGGTGAGAGATCAAGACCATCTGATGAACAAGAAATTGCCAAGTGGGAACAGCACATGAACGCCCTTGTCGACAAGGTCTGGAATCTGCTGCATGTTACTTCTCCTGCCGAAGAAGGCGTTAAGCATCCATTCCTGGCTATTTTGGAACACGAGAAAGGAAAAAAGCTGATTCCTCGTTTATTCCGTCATCTCAACCAGAAGCAGAGACTCACAATTCTTACTAGAGTAGTT
Source organism: Limtongella incommunis (assembly GCA_003706695.3). Taxonomy (NCBI): domain Eukaryota; kingdom Fungi; phylum Ascomycota; class Dipodascomycetes; order Dipodascales; family Trichomonascaceae; genus Limtongella; species Limtongella incommunis. The sequence continues at coordinate 73,226 of PPME03000019.1, forward strand.
GCCCATTTGGATTCTCTCGATGTTATTGCTAATGGCGATTGCACACAAATAAAAGCTCGCGACAGAGAGTCGGTAGAGTTATTTTCTCAAACTGTTTTGCCTCCGCTTGTTCACTTGATAAGCGAATCTTCATTTGATGTTGTGAGCGGTCTTTTGGAGATCATATTGCAGACGTCGAACATTCAGGCGTTGATCAAAACCAAGGTTGGTCTTGCGTTTTTGACTGTCCTTGCCTCGCGTGCCGAGCTTATTCAGCAAGAGCAAGCTCAACCAAACGAAGAAATGTATGAAAGTTGGCAACAGATTTTCAAACTGTTGTTCAGCAAGGTACAAGGCCATCTCGGTGAGATTTTCCCTCCCAGAAACGTTGATGACTCGTACGTTTGGCACTTCCTGGCGGCTTTGGCAGTTACGGCCAAGCTGGAGCTGCAGCGTGTACTTGTAGATGAAGTGCGTGAAAAGATTTTTTCAACCATGGCGGAAGCCAAAGCACTTCCAGCTGAATTGGGTGCTGTGAAAATCGGCAACTTGAACTTGTTTTTGAATGTCATGGGTTTGAATGCTACTCCCACCGCTATTGGTGAACTCCAAGAGGAGTAAACAAATGTTTCTTTGCCTTTTTTTTTGTTGCTGGCACAACTACAGAGCTGGGTACTGTAGAAGATTGACAATGGCTCTAAGTATGCGAGCCGTCAATGCTAGCGAAAGTCAGAGTGATACTTGTGCGTTTGAGTTGTTCTAAGTATGTGAGCGATTCAAACTAAGATATAATAGATGTGAAATAATGAAGTTTCGTAATATTTTTCCAGATTTGCCGAGTGCTTTTCTAGCTGTAGATAGTCCTGTCCACTTGTCCACACTTGGGGGTCCACATTAGGGCTTGGTGCGGGAAAACTTCACACCAATCAGAGTCGGAGCATTGAAATACTAAACACCATCGGTCTTGAATAAAAACTACACAAAACATGTTCAGATCTGCATTATTGAGAGTGGCTAAAAGCAGTGGAAGTCGCATGACATACGCTCCACGTGCGCTTGCCGTTGCTCAGCGTTGGCAACCAATCAGATTTTATTCTGAGGGCCCACCACCACTGACTACTGAATCTGTCACAGAAAGAATCGTCGGTGTCTTGCAAGGTTTTGACAAGGTTCCAGAGAATGCACAGGTAAGTTTGTTTGTAACAATTCGCAGGCGCATGTAACACACTAACCCAGATTACCGCCGACACCAGCTTTTCAAAAGACCTCAAACTCGACTCCCTCGACGTTGTCGATGTTCTTTTCCAGGTAGAGGAGGAATTCAGTATTCACATGGGAGATGACGATGCAGATGCTATTACTACTGTCGGTGAGGCCGTAAAATACATTCTTGAACAAAAGGATGCCTTGTAAGTGCGTGCGAAAGATCCCTGCCGAGGATGGCCAAGCAAAATAGTGGCCGCTTGTCATTGCAGGTCCAAAGCCAAATGGCCAGATAGATGAGTGTTTCCGGTTTCAGTACTGTATTCCAAGGAAAGCTTTAGTTTTAGATTTTGTTCTGTGAATTGTTACCTAATACATATTCCAAGTAAACGCCGTCGGTGACCAAGACTTGACGCTGTACACAATTAAGCATGGACGTCTGATACCAAGTAGACGTAATCATCATGCGCTAACCTCCTCAGCATAATGCTGCTTCGCAGGAAGAAGATTGAATTGTCTCGCATTCACACTGTCGGAAAACCCTCGGCCATCAAGATTGATATTCACCATACTGCAACCCAATCAACTCATCGACCTCGGCAAAAGGCGTTTGAGCAACGGCCAAAAAACGGCACACGCAGAACCGATCAGCATGAGTTTGCCAAAAGTACTCAAGTATTGTACCTGAAACATGAATTACAGCTGCAGCTCGAAGAGTAAATGGATTTGCACTTTTCGTATTTATCCAACAGCTCTTCAATCTTTCATTGTCTCGGCTAAACTCCTTCTTGCCCTATTTGTTCAGCTAGCTCCCGCTTACCCCACAGCGTCCTCGGAAAACTTGAAAGCGGAGGTACTGCAGAAGTACCATCAAAAACCTTATTTTTCACTAGTATCTGGAACTAGCGTCTATCACTTCCTGCTTGGAAACACTTTAGTTCTATCTTCACTGAGAACAAGTTGACAAATTACATTGTGATCATTTTATCTGATCAAGTACAGTACCTGACTCTCATCACTGCCTCTTTGCTGATCCCTGTTTAAAACTCTCATCAAGAATGGCCACAGATTCATCTGAAAGCTTACGACCAACCCATTTCAAACCAAAAATTTACGCATCTCCATTCGGTAACATCAAGCGCGTATTTCGTGGAAATATTGCTGAATTCATCTTGAACTCCCCCTACTTGAGTAAAGCTCACCCTGATTCTCCCTTGTATATTGAAGCGGCCACGGGGGAAGTCCAAACAGTGTCACAATTTAAGGATGATATTGGCCACTTGGCTTATGTTCTCAATGCTAAATACAGATTGGCTCGTGGTGATGTTCTGTGTATTTTTGCAGCTAATCACTTGTTTACCGCAACAATCCACCATGCCTGCCACTCTCTCGGTACAGTGGTTTCTCCTTCCAATATCATGTACATTTCTGAAGAGCTCAAACACCAACTGGATGCTACTAACACTAAGGTAATTGTGACTCTTGACCAGCATTTAGCGACCGTTGAAGCTGCTTGCAAGCTCTCGAAGTCCCCACCTCAGATTGTGCTCATTCCTGACCTTGTCACTCAGCTCAGAGCTGAAGAGATGTCTCTCAGACCAATCAAAATTGCGGATCCTGAAAATACTGATGCCTATTACTGCTTTTCATCTGGAACTTCTGGCAACCCGAAAGGTGTCATGACATCGCATTTCAATATGACATCCAACACTCAACAGCAAATACAGGCTGGCTGTTTTTTTGGAGCACAGCAAGTCATGGGTGGATCTCTTCCCATGTCACATATTTTTGGACTGAATCAGTATCTTTTTGTGTCCCCTTACAAAAACATTCCTTTTGTCAATTATGGTAGTTTCGATCTTGAGAACTTTTTGACCTTCACTCATAAGTACAAAGTTTCTCTTATCCATATTGTACCACCAATTGCAGTATTGTTGGCCAAGAGTCCAGTAGTCGACAAGCATCCCGCACTCTCAAAAGTCATGGATCGTTTTGTTTCAGGAGCAGCTCCACTCTCTGATGATTTGGCTCGTGCTGTAAAACGAAGAACTGGTGTCGCCGTTTTTCAAGCTTACGGTCTCACAGAATCGTCTCCTGTTTCTACCACAAGTTGTTACAAATTATATAAATACAAACGTTCGTCTATTGGCTGGTTGGTGCCTTCACAGGAAGCGAGACTGGTGGATCCAGTCACCGGCAGAGATGCTCCTCGGGGTGAACTCTGGATGCGAGGCCCAAACATTATGCGTGGATATCTCAACAATATGGAAGCAACAAGGGAAACTTTTTCAGATGATGGCTGGTTCAAGACGGGAGACGTTGCAGTTATAGACCGCTCTGGTCAGTTGTACATTGTTGATAGAATCAAGGAATTGATCAAGTCTAAGGGTCACCAAGTTGCACCTTCAGAACTAGAGACGATATTACTTGGTCACCCGTTGGTCGATGATGTCGCTGTTACCGGAGTGTACATTGAAGAGGACGCGACAGAACTTCCTCGTGCGTTTGTCAAACTGGGCGGAACTAGTAAAGGGCCGTCAACAGCCGCAACAGAAATTCTCAAATGGATGGAAAATAAGGTGGCCAGACACAAGCGACTTTGGGGAGGAATTGTGTTTGTTGATGATGTGCCTAAATCACCGTCTGGTAAGATTCTAAGACGATTGTTGAAAGATCGTAAGGGCGACTTTGCGTACGGTTACAGTGAGAAACCTAAAGCTAAGTTGTAAATGATTATTATGATTGTAAGTTGCAATAAATAGGTATAAAGATTATCTTGAACTATCCTCGAGTATTTTTGACTTCATCTGCGAGACGTTCAAGAGCCGCCTCGTATCTCTTCTCCTCTGTCTCATTAGAATAGTTCATCCAGTCAATCTTCTCGATTTCATGAGAACGAGCTATTCCCATAGCAATGCCCCAAAATAGCCTATTTTCATCTCCATTCGATGAGAGTGACCACGCGTGTCCTTTCTTCCCCGCTCGAGCAGTCCTTCCAACACGGTGAACATAGTCTCTTCTGCTAGACGGCAGATCATAGTTGATGACATGATCAACATTCGAAATATCGATACCTCTGGCAATTAAATCTGTCGAGATAAGAATGTCAATCTCACCTTCTGTAAATGCCCTAATAAGTCGATTTCTCTGTCCCACAGGCACTTCACCAGTACAGCTGGCAATTTTAGGGTGCTTAGCAAAAGCTTCTTCATTGATAATAACTAAAAGACGAGCAAGTCTTGTTGCCGCTTCATTGGACTTGCAGAAAACAAGCACGTGTGAAAACAAGGATTTCAGCTGAAGCAGCTTGGCCAATCGCAATGGTTTTGTAAAATCAGAATCTGTCATCACCAGTGTCTCGTACAGAGACGCAGGAAGAGAAAATTCATACTTGGTAGCCTCATTTTCATCACGAGATACCACAAAGACTTTATGGTTGGGTGAAATTTTGAGAAGAGCAAGCCTTCCAGGGTCCCTAGTGAGTGTTGCAGAAAATACCAATTTCTGCGGTCGCCTCACCCATTCCTCTGCAGGATTAAAAGGAGAGTAGATACGTTGGTTGAGAACAGAAATCCACTCATTAAACGTCTGATTCAGAAGCTGATCTGCTTCATCTATGACAAGGTACTTCAAGTGCATAATATCCAAGTTGCCTGTGCGGATGTGATCAACAAGACGACCAGGAGTACTGATGACAATATCGGCAACTTTATTACTTAGTAGACGAGATTCCCTGGAAAATGTCATGTCATTTCCAAGCAGCATGATGTTGAGATTAGTTTCAGAATGGATCGCTTCAAAAACCTTATATACCTGTAATGCAAGAGGTTTTGTCGGCAACACAACTAGTGCTCGCAGGCATGGTACCACACGGGTTGAAAGAATTTGAACTACAGGCAGTGCATATGCCAATGTCTTACCAGATCCAGTATATGAGTTGACAAGAATATCAGGTAGGGTGTCTGGTGCTATACTGCTAGCGTCACTCAAGATCTGAGGAATCACAGCACCCTGAATTGCGAATGCCTTTGAGACTCCCATATCAGTCAGTCGTTGACGAAAAGGCTCAGCAATCTCGGCTGGTAAGGGAACCGATTCATCAGGCAATATTGTAGGCTCATTCATCCACTGCATTATGGGCTTTCGTTTCGGCTCTGACTCGTCAAACTCTGGAGCAGGTAAGGGTTCAGCAACTCCATGAATTTCAGCTTCTTCGTCCATTTTCGCAACATCCACCTGTTTATTGAAATATGCCGTTTCCTTGACTGACTTTCGAAACTTTTCCAATATGGCCTGATGCTTGGGGTCCACTTCCAAAAGTCCCTCTTCCATTGGCTCAACGCTTAAAGATTCAGGCCCTGTTTCATTTGAATCAGTGTCGGCTGCTGTAGACATTGACTTTTTATTAATATTCTTGCTATCCCTTTTATTCTTTTTACCTGGAGTCTCATCTTCAGATTCAGAGTCGTCTGCATCTGAATCTTTAAGAAATCCATCCAGATCATCAATGTCATGGGTTTTCTTTTTAACAATGTTGTCGCTCAGCGAACTGTCGGAGTGCTTTCGTTTGAGATTGACAGATTTAGTGCTCTCCTCATCACTTGACTCGTTCACAGATGGATCAAACCGTCTCGCCAAAAACATTACGCTCGATGTTGAGAACTGTCAACTTTTCAGTGATGGCCCAAAATGGCAATCACACCGAATTTTTTTCCCTCCAGCGATCAGAACATAATCATTTTACCCGTGATTGTCTCACATGATCATTTTTCATACCAAAAACGGCGAGCTGAAAAATCCAAATATACACTCTTCAGCATAAAACTTATTCAGAGAATAGTCTTTCCTAATCTGACAACCATAAATGAGGATTTCGCTACCAGTGCTACGGCGGTCTGTCTGGAAAGGCCCATTTATTGTGCCTCTTCCTTTGAGAGAAGCTAAAGAAAAGAAGCAACCAATCAGAACCAACGCAAGGTCATGTACAATTCTACCTACATTTGTAGGTGTCAAATTTCAAGTTCACAATGGTAAAGAATATGTGACATTTGAAGTGACAGATGATATGGTGGGTTCAAAGCTTGGAGAATTCTCTCCTACTCGCAAGAAGGTTGTATATAAGAAGGGTAAATGAGCGGAGACAAATAAGGAGGGTAAACGAATTGGAAATTAGTAGAACAGATGCTACCCTATGTAAATAAATATAATGCATTTCACGATATTAAACAAGATATAAGCTCTTTCCCGTTATCGCCGTCTTTTGTCTACCTCTTCACAATGACCGTCAGCTCAATAAGAATTTAGGCAGGAGACAAACAGCAATGGACAGTATTCTTGTCAGTTATTTCTCTACCAACTCAAAGAATTTCCAGGTGCATTGTGGTAGATCATCTATCACTTGTTTTCAAGATTGTTTGACCTACATCAATGACCGATGATGTCTTGAATCTTCTGTCAGCCGATCCTCGCGTTGCTGAGCAGTTGAGTCCGTCCACTCCCATTTTCCCCATCCAGGTAGTCTAATTACCAAAGCTGTTGAATTATCGTCAGTTCCGACCGCTTCAGCGTATTCTACAATTTCCTTTGCCGATTCTTGAGGAGAACCACGACCAGAACCACGACCAGATTGTGTAGCAATGACAAGGTCGACTATTTCTTCGTCACTCACCTTGCTAGTGACACCGTCAGAAACCATCACTATGAATGCATGGTCTGGTGATATATCACGTTCAACAATATCAGGCTCAGCGGAAACGCCTCGTGATTTTGCAGAAACATCTCCAAAAGCTCTAGTATTTGCAAAGTTACCAAACCTCTCTTCTCCAAACGAATCAGTTACAAATGCTGCATTGAATTTCCTTAGTCGTTCTGCCTCGACGGGGGAGGACGGGTGATGTACTGGTGTTAGCGGCTGCGATTGACCATATCTATCGACTAGTAAGGCTCGAGTGTCTCCGACATGGGCAGACACCAGTCTCGATCTAACCGACGGTTCCCAGAAATCTGGGTCAGTGTCTGCATCTTTCGAATAAATGTAAATAGAAGTACAAGTCGATCCACCTATAGGGGCATGTGTCGTTGATGTGAAATCAGAGACGTTATCCTCAATGTCCTTATGCAAAGCTCTGGATACGTAATCATAATCAGTAGTCAAAAAAGCTAGGGGTAGTCGTAGCTGAAAGTCATCCGAGTCAGTCATGGACCTCATATATTTGTGAATCTCGCCATCTCGCCAATTCCGCCAGTAACCACCAAATTCGTTGCGAAGACCGTTAATGGCCTCTGTTCCCTTCTCCAAGGAAAAGTTCTCGACTTGCTTTGCCAACGTCCGCACCAAGTATTCTGAACATTGAGCACCTCCATGACCGTCAAATACTGCGAAGTTGAACACTTTTCGAGTCGAGGATTTTGTGTTTCCGCGCATTTTGTGGGGAACAAATGATGACATGGCAGGAAGATCCAAAACTCCTGCAAAATAGCGATCTTCATTATATGGTCTCATTCCTCTGGAAGAATAGAGTCCAACATACGACGGAATCTTGCTAAGGTCCACTCGAAACGATTGATTAGCTCTATTCGTGAACGTGTAATAGGATGAAAATCTCCGCGTGCAACGCATCGGTAGAGAGATTAAATTTTTCAACCCAAAGTAACTAAATAACAAATGTTTCACGTAACCACAAGAGCCCTTTCGTCCTTATGCCATGGACACCAACAAATGTGGGGGTGGGGTGAGGTGATCGGTAAACGGCAGTGGAAGAGCGGTTTGATATATCGGCTCCGGAGTCTATAATGGCTCTTAACAGTGTGGAACAAGTCAATGAGAACCCTATTGATGGATCTTATGAAAAAAACTGGGAGAAATCAGGTTTCAGTTGATTAGCAACACTTCTCGTGTTGGTGTTGGCAGAAGCGCCCGTTTGGGAACCTGTTGTCGATTTTACACTTGTTGGACCGTCGTTGACCAATTAGGAAGCGTTTTAAAAGTGATCAAGTTGATCGCAATTGTGATGAGCGTTGTGGACAATGAATGATGCAGTAACTCATCGTTCAATATTGTACTCTAGAATCTCCACAAAGATCGAACTTTGACATGTAAATTTTTCTAAATAAATAAATGATAATACTGAACTACATGAACGTCTCTTGATCGCTTCTTCACGAGCTGTAGCCATATCATCTCTTACTTTCTCTTCTTACTTGGCCTGGCATTCTTCTCCCTTCTCTTTTCTTTCAACTCTCTTCCCTTTCTTACCTCATCCACAGAGCGAATGCCCAAAGCTGAATTAGATTTGTAACCCTTGATTTTCATACCACTGGCAACAGCTTCTTGCACCCTCTTCCTTCTTGCATTATAGTCGTCACGTCCCTTGATAGCATCCTTGGGTGCTGTGAATTTGTTATGTTTGAACTTCTTGCCACTTGGAATTGTGTTTTCGTTTGCATCCCAATTTTTGTGAGCTGACTTCCAGCTGTCAAATCTACCACTTCTATATGTGGCCGGTAGTCTTGCCCCAGATTCACCCTTGATGTATCTGAGATCCTTTCCACCTGCTTCCTCGCTGACATATTTTCCCCTTTTCTTGTCCCATTTCTTTGTGCTAGGAATTTGTTTACTTCCAAAATCCTTTCCTTCATCTTGAAGTTCAAAAGAGGCACCCTGAGCAGCACCCGCAAATCCAGTATCTAGAGAATAGGCTTTCTCTTCGGCAGAATTTGGTGCATAGTGTGAAATATAATACTGAGAGTCTTTGAAAGACTTTTTCTTACCATTCTTTGCAATATCAACATCTTCTTCCTCTTCATTATCCACTTCGTCTTCAGAAAGATTTTCAAAAGCCTCTTCTTCTTCACCACGCGCAATACCAGCTTCTTTCTCCTGTTGAGCCATTCTTTTGCGTTCCTCAGCCCTCCGTTGAATAGGCGCAATTTGTTCACGTCGGCGTTTCATTAACATAGCCACATCGCCTGTGACTGCTCCATTTTTAATTTCAAATACCGTTTCTCTTTTTCTTTTCTGTCCCAGACGAGCAAGCAAGTCGGCAGCAGTAACGGACTCTTCAGACACGTTGCCGAATAAGACATGTTGAGAGTCCCACTTGCCACTGGCAATTACTTCTTTCGCCCTCTTTGACGATTCTGCTGAAGCTTTGTTCCTGGTCTTCAAGTAAAGTTTCTCACCTCTCGCAGCAACATTGCCCATGTTTCTCAAATCAAAATCTCTGTCTAAAAGAGCACTAACTTGTTCCATGGATAAATCCATTTCGGATCTAGGCAAAGCTCCTAAAACTAATCTTTCAGTGAAGCTGGTGGTTTCTTTCGACTTACTTCCGGGAAGTAACAGCTTTCGCCCTAAAAACAACTCCAGTTCTAACAAATAAGCTAACTCTGTTTCCATAACGAGAGTGTAAGCCCATCCCCTTCGACCAGCACGAGCAGTACGTCCAACTCTGTGAATAAACACCTTTGGCGATGAGGGGATATTGAAGTTAATAACATTAGCCAAAACCGGAATATCAATACCTCGCGCAGCAACGTCAGTTACTACCAAGATGGAGGTTTTTCCAGTCCTGAATGCATAGAGTTGATTCTTTCTTGCGACCTGATCAAGAGAACCATAAATATAAGATACAGCAAAGCCTAGTTCACAAAGCATTGTGTATATGAAATCCACATGATGCTTAGTAGGAACAAAAATGATTGTCGAATTAGGGGAAGGCAGTTCAGTTGCCACAATCTTTTCTTTTGAATGATTTCTTTTGCCCCAATTTTTCCTCCTCTCGTTCTTTTCATCATCGTCATACTGAAAGTTTGAGCCTTCTTCCGAAGAGGTTCTATTTAACCACTCCAATTGTTCTTTTGTAGCTTCTGGCATTTTGATGACATCCCTAAGAACAGTGAGAAGTGCTGCTTCTCTTTCAGAGTCCTTGACGCTGAAATAAGCCATTTCAAGTTGATCTGAAATCTTGCTTTCGGCATCAAGACGAACTAGAGTAGGGTCTTGTAGGCCAGCCTTAGCAAATTCGACCAAAGAGTTTGGCAGCGTAGCGGAAAACAGTAAAGATTGCCTGGAAGTTTTGAGCGAGGCCAGAATTTCATTCAATTGCTCGGCAAAGCCTAGCTCAAAAAGACGATCTGCCTCGTCAAAAACAATATATTCCACACTTTTCAGATCCAAGCTCATCTCAACTTTAAGATGCAAGAAACGGCCAGGAGTCGCAATTACGATATCTGGGTTACTCATCATGAAACCAAACTGTTCCTCTAGCGAGTCACCACCCACTAGCAAGACAGATCGAAGATCAGAGCCTTTTGAAAATTCCTTGACAACCTTTAGAGTTTGCAAGGCCAATTCTCTTGAGGGAGAGAGAATGACGGCTCTTGTCCCCACCTTTGCAGTATGCACTTTGAGTTTCTCAATCATGGGGAGAACAAACGCAGCAGTCTTACCAGAACCAGTTCTCGCCATTCCAACTACGTCACGACCATCCATGATTAAAGGAATGGTTTTCCTCTGAATAGGCGTAGGGATTTTGTAGCCTCTCTTGCTAATATTTTTCAGAATTCCTTGCGAAAGACCCATACCGGCAAATGTGCCACTTGCCTTTTTAGCACCAATTCCAGCCAGCACTTTATCCCCGGAAGTAAAATATGACTTGAGATCATCCTCTTGTTCATCTTGGTCATCTTCTTTTTCGGCATCCAGCTCTAAGCTAGGGAACGATTTTGAATCGGCTGATTCTTCATCTGAATAATGGATGACATCAGCATCTGATTGTTCGGAATCAGAGCTGACATCAGAATCAGAATCAAAACCATCGGCTCCAACTGCCAGGCTTTTGAAAATATCCTCAGCTTCCGAGTCACTAGACATTTTCGTCAAGGTATAATCAATCGGTCGCATAATTTTTCTGTAGGACTTAGAAAAAATATTTGGGACAGCCGTACCGTGCTACTTTCAGAACTGCTGGACAGCATGATTTTGTCACGTGATTGTTTGGATCAATTCACTAGCCACCATTCTATGGTGGCACCAATCTTGAGAGAATACACTCAAACAACTAAAATAAAAACATGTCGTCAATTGGTACTGGATACGACCTTTCAAACTCAGTATTCTCGCCTGATGGCCGTAATTTCCAAGTAGAATATGCTTCAAAAGCAGTTGAAAACGGTGGAACCGCTATTGGAATCAAATGCACAAATGGTGTTGTATTTGCAGTTGAAAAGATTGTCACTTCGAAGCTTTTGAAGCCCAAGGCAAACCGTCGCATTCAGACGATCGATACCAATATTGGAATTATCTATTCTGGCTTGGTGCCGGATGGTCGCCATTTAGCAAACCGTGCCAGAAAGGAGGCGAATGAACATAGAAAGCTCTATCACACAGAACCAAGTGTTTCAGACATTGTAAAACGGATGGGAATGTACGTTCAGGCATATACTTTGTACAACTCGGTCCGACCGTTTGGTATTTCCACAATTGTAGGTGGTGTTGACGAAGATGGACCTCAACTCTGTATGATCGAGCCTAGCGGGTCGTGGTGGGGTTACAAGGGAGCAGCATCGGGTAAAGGACGACAGGCCGCAAAATCTGAGCTTGAGAAGCTTGATTTTGAGACTATTACTGTTGATGAGGCAATCAAAGAGGCTGCCAGGATTATATATTTGGCTCATGAAGACTCAAAGGATAAAGAGTTCGAGTTGGAAATTTCAGTTGCCACTAAGTCAGGCCACTCTTTTGTGAGTGAAGACGTATTAGAAGCTGCAAAGGAGCACGCTGTGCGAGAACTGTCTGGAGACGACGAAGACGATGCCATGGAGGAGTAATGCCATAGCTGCTGAGAATTCGATTGAGTTGTAGTGAGAGAATTCAGTGTCTAGTTATTAATGTTGTTGTGTAGTCAAATATACTTGTTTGTCGTGATTCAATATGTTTCTGTGCTGGCCGCTGGCCACGCTCCAAGTCGCCCATAATCAGTACGCTGCTCATATAACCAGCACAACAAACCTGACTTTCTCTGCAACTTGTAAGCTACATTTTATATAAACAGCAGCTTACCAAAAACAACAACCTCCCTTAAAAGCGCAGAATAGATTCCTCAATAACCCCAATAACTCTCGGATCACGTACAAACTGCTTGTCTGGCAAACGCCTGGTGGCACGCCAATGCACTACGGTCCCACATAACGCGGCTGACAACCCTCCGGAGGAGGATACTTGTCATTTAGCTGGACATTATTTCAGGTGGATTAAACTTAACCACCAACTGCGAATAATAGCTCCGGTATAGAGATATACGAGTTATCTACCCTAGAAACAGGTGGTGCATTTGAGAAATAGTCATTAGCTAGAGGGCTTGCAAAATGCTCGATCCAACGATTCTTTTGCATAATGAGATCATCAACGTCACGAGTGAAATGCGGAAGAATGCTCGATGGGCATCGGCCGGCGTGTCTACAGTTTTGACTGCCCCATCGCCAGAACTTCTCGCACCATCAGCAGCATCGGGGGGTTCCGATGCTCTTTCCGCCAGATTCAAATTTTCATCTGAGCTTCATCAGCAGACGCACACTCCTGGAAACCCCCTCATGGACGAGTTTAGCCGGCTTCGCAGGGACCTCATGGATTGCGAAGATTTTTCTCAGTTTGATTCACAGCGGCTGCTCGCTCCATTCCTTGACATCGTAGCTTCAGAAACCACAACCGGAGTGATTACGTCCGTTGCCCTGGCCTCCCTGTCCAAAATCTTTGCGTATGGAATCATTAATGAGAACTCTGTTAATATTTCAGCTGCATTATATGACCTGGCCTCAGCTATTACACATTGCCGGTTTGAGGCAACAGATAGGAACGAGGACGATGGCGTACTCTTGCGTATAGTTTTACTCATGCAAGACTTGGTTTGCTCTAGAAAAGTGGGTAATCTTTTTTCAGACGAGTCTATCTGTGAGATTGTTGAAACTTGCCTATCAATGGCGTGCCAGATGCGACGCGGTGATGTACTGCGACGAACAGCTGAAATGGCCATGTTCAATTTCACGCAGAAGCTTTTCAGCCGGCTGAAGGAGTTCAAAATCGAGGAAACCACTGCCAAGCATGTGGCCAACCCAGACGATGCAACATTGAGCGGAGATCAACCCACGATGCAACTTACTCAACGATCTGACGATAATACCATCACTTCTGTGCACGTCGAGCCGTTGTCTGCAACGCTTGCTTCAATACCGATCAAAGATGAGATAACTACAGCGGAATCTCATGAAGATAAGGACCAGGGTAACGCGGCTAGCACTACCGTTGTTAATTTGAAGCCATACGGCATCCCATGTGTGCGAGAAATCTTCAGAGTGTTGACATCTATTCTGGATCCTAAAGTCTTTCACCAATATACAGACTCCACCAGAGTCATGGCACTCAAGTTAGTCAATTCAGCTTTTGAGACCGCCGGAGAGGATATTGAAAAACACCCCTTTCTTATGGAGGTGACTTATACATCGCTTACAAAACATCTCTTGCAATTGATCCGCCACGATAATCCTACACTTGTCTACTATGCTCTCAGAGTGTTCTCTTCCATTCTCTGTACATGCAAAAGTCAGCTCAAGTTGCAGCAAGAACTACTCTTCAGCTATCTCCTGACCTCGCTTGTCACCCCGGGTATCATTTCTCGAGAAGAAAATGTAGATGGTATTTTCTTTGAATCTGTACCGCTCGTTCCACGGCTCGTCAAAACACCTATCATGGACGCGTCAGCCAATAAGAGTAATAGCTCGGGATTGAGTTCGGGAAAATCATCACCCGTGCCATTTTCTGGATCCAAATCACCCGAGATTCGTGAAATAATGATTGAGTTTATCACGTCGATGTCTAGAACCCCATCCTTTTTCACTGACTTGTATGTTAATTACGATTGCGATGTTAACCGCACAGACCTGGCTGAGGATATTATTGGTTTCCTTTGTCGCAATGCGTACCCAGATTCTGCTAGTTTGTCCACACAATCAGTACCTCCTCTCTGCTTAGAGGCTGTACTTAGTTTATTGCAAACATTCCTTCGTAGATCGCGACAAGTCGCCACAGAAGCTGAAAAAAGTGAGTACAAAGAACTCACTCACAAGAAGGGTCGCAAAAATCTTGTTGTGAAATGCATAGAATCTTTCAATGAGAAACCAAAAAAGGGTATTCAAGCACTTATCGAGTGCAACATTATTAAGGACGATTCTCCCGAGTCAATAGCCCACTTTCTAAGAGACTATTCTGCTCGCATTGACAAGAAGGTCATTGGTGAATATATTTCACACAAGGAAAACACAGAAATTAGGAATTTATTTGTCGAGTCTTTCAACTTTAATGATACTCGTATCGATGAGGCCCTTCGCGAGTTTTTGGCAACATTTAGACTTCCCGGAGAATCTGCCCTGATTGAGAGAATAATGGAGAAGTTTGCCCACCAATACTGCTTAGACGAAAAAAATAGAGAGGAGGTTGCAGAGGAAGATGCTGCTTTTGTGCTGTCTTATGCAATTATTATGCTCAATGTCGATAGACATTCACCCCAGGTCAAGCAGAGGATGACAATTGACCAATTTAAAAACAATCTGCGTCAGCAAAATAAGGGTGAAGATTTCAGTCATATTATGTTGGAGCAAATTTACCGTGCTATCGATAGCAGAGAAATTGTGATGCCTGATGAACATCAAAACGATGAGTCATTTGAATATACTTGGAAAGATATGCTGTGTGAAGCACAAACAGTCACTGATTTCAAATCAGATAACTCATTTCTTTATGACCAGAGCATATTTGCATCAATGTGGAAACCGCTAGTGACCACTCTTTCGTACGTTTTTGCAACCGCTTCTGATGATGCAGTACTGTCACGAGTCATTACTGGGTTAGATCACATTTCTACCTTAGCGGAGCAATTTGAAATTTATGAAATTGTTGACTATGTGGCCAATATACTCAGTAAGGTTGCTCGGCTGCCAACATATGAAAACTTATCACCCCTCACAAACTGCAGAGTTCAAATTGAAGATAGTGATACCAGACCTATCACTATATCTCCATTTTCTATACAATTTGGATTTGACTTCAAAGCCCAAATGGCTACCATGCTTCTTTTCAGAACAGCTGAGTCGCATCCAGCTGTGATTTCAAAAGGTTGGAAGCATATAATTGGTTTATTTTCTACGCTTTATACAAATGGTCTGTTAATAATGACTGGTGACGCTCATTTCAAATTGCCATCGATGGAAAGGCTGCCAGCGGTCAAGCCCAAAAACAGCTATGTAAGGCCTAAAGGAGGTAAGGAGATTGGACTCTTGAGCACTCTTTCATCCTATCTGACAGGATATTCTGATGTTTCTGAACCATCAGACGAGGAAGTTGATGCAACGCTGAGTACACTAGACTGTCTTTCCAGCTGTCATATTGATGATGCATTTACAGCACTCACTTGCATTGGCAACAGAGCAGCTACAGCTGTAGAGGCTGCGTTAACACTTTTACCGTCAAGATTAGTTGACGATGACGTAACGGACGCCGAAAAGAAGGTCATGACTCCAAGAGCTGTTTACATTTTAGAGATGTGCAGCTGGATTGCTATTTCAAATAATTCAACTGAAGCAGCGACGTCAGTACTTTCTGCTGTGGACATTTACTTGACGAAATGGAAGCGGTTGGACAAATACTTTGTCTCAAGAATCATTGGATATGCCCTTTTACTTACTCAGCTACTGATTCCAAAGAACAGACCAGTTGTTTTGAAACAATTACAAGCCATTGATATTGAACTTTTAATTCCATTGGCTAAAGTCTTTGTTAACTATGCTGATGCTCGAGAAGACGATTATTATTGGGTTATACTCGAGAAATTGGCTACTGCAATTCCGAACGAAATTTTTAAATCAGCGGAAGAAATTATTGGCGACGGATCCCATCCTCAACAAGTGTTATCAATTATGTCCACAGTTGCAAGACTTGGAGACAAGTCAGTGTCAACGGCAGCGCTTGAAAGACTGTCCGTGTTTGCGGAACATAATCAAAGTGTATGGTATGAAGCTGCAATAGTCCTCTCGCAACAATGTTTATTGGATAGTGCATTGGCAAGAGCTACTGCTTTTAGAGCATTCCAAAGACTGATTTTGTCGGACGGGTGTGACACTGAGCGGGTATTCAATGATATATTATTTCCATTTGTTAAGGAAATGCTGAAGCCAGAAGTTTTTGAAATCGATCCGAAGGGAATGTCTTCAATTCGAATGCTCACCGCGTCTTTGATGTGTCAATTATTTTTGAGATCTGTTGTTCAAGTCCAGCAATATTCCAAAAAAGTCTTCCATCTTTGGATGCAAATACTAGAGATGCTTGACCGATTGGTAAATTCGGGTCAAAAAGATGCAGAAACTGTGGTCGAGTCTTTGAAAAATGTTCTTTTGGTGGTATCGAATGGAGAGTTTGGAGCTGATGACGAGTTTTGGAATGAAACTTGGAAAATATTGGATTCATCTCTTCCTGGACTAAAGGATAATGTTTTTCCATCGTCATCATTGCCAACAGAAGCTGATGCTGAAGAACGTCAGGAAATGAAGATATCTAATGATGAAGCTGCTTCAGAAGTGGATTGAGTTAGACCAATATATATTCTTTATTTATTAAAATAAAGTGTCGGACATCAATTATGAAATGCATGCATCGTTGGGCGTGACGGCGCTGAGATGAAGATAATCACGAGTTGCGAACTAGTGTAACCGTCAGTATAGGGAAACTAGAACACATTTATTGCACATAGTCTAGTACATAGTCTATTACATTTGTTGTCTGCCATTCCGATAAGTTCGGCTGCCCTTTAGACGACTATACCTCAACTTGAGAAAATTGAACTCGCCACAAGCCCATGAAGATCCATAAATTGGAGGACATTTTCCTAACAGCACATGAGGAGTAATTGAAAGTGGAGATTCAACACGTTCATTAATAATCTGCCAGAATTCCAATCCAAATCACTCAACAGGCGCTACAGCGCCTAGTGTGGATACCGCGAAAAAATTACCCCTTCTTTTCACGATCTGTTGTTCAGAAGAGACCTGCTTTAACAAGTACTTCTGGCATTGATGAAGGACGGATATATTACCTAAAAAGCTCCTTCAGTTTATACTGCGTACTGCTATATAGCTCAATGCCGAAACAGAACAAATGATAGCAACAAAAATGTTGCGACATGTTCAACTAAGGACGCGTATTTTAATTTTAAGACGCAAAGAACGATGAAAAACCAGACCCTCCTCGGTTATTGAATTTTCTTGATGATTTTCACGGAGTCATCCCCGCAAAAGACTCCGTATTCGGTATCATGCGCTCAAACCCTCTGGGGTTGGAATGGGGGCGAGGTCATGACCGTTTGTAAAGCATTTTTGCCATCGAGCCGACAGCCGAGAGTATACTCACCCATCATTTACTCTGGGCAAACAAACTGACTAGTCCCACCTGGCAGTTTTGACAATTCTCAGACTAAGTCAACACCTGAAGCATAATTCAATTATGCGCCTTGGCCTTTTTCTGAGGCTCTTCTTGGTCGATCGACGATTGTGCTTAAAAACTATTAATACAACTGACGCCACATACTGTGAGTTGGTTGCTAATGAGTGACTGCCGCCTGTTGCCTTCTCGGCGTCGCGTGTTTCGGCTTGAAAAATAGACAGAGTGAATTCAGCAAGGAATAAACACGCCTAGTTGGTCTCGAAGGCCATTATGTGGATTGAACACTGCGGAAAATGCTGTGCGTGGGATTATGTACAATGGAAAATACTATGTGTAGGATTATGTACAGACGTGCGCAAAAAGCAGTGCATATAATGGTTCCTGCGCGAAACATGTGTGTATAGGTAAGGTGTGGGTGGATACGTGCATGCATCGTGTGGTTTGGACTTTCTGTCGCAGTCAATTTATAGAACAGTTACCAACGAATACCCATGGATTTCTTTCACTTCACGATACACTAAATTAATTAGCACTGGTACCTTCATGACCACTCAGAAGTAAAATTTCTAAGTATAGCGATTGGGAGGCGCTCAAAACCGAACATTCCAGTCAGTATTGAGCCCGAGTTTCAGCTAGGACTAGCAAACGCCGAGACGGTAAATAGTCTGCCAAGAGCTGTCATAGGACAAATTTTGGCTCTAATTGAGCTATACTGATTATTGATCGTCTTAAGGCATCTGCACGGCACGGCGGCCGGGCAGTTAAGCGCTTAGCCAAGTGCTTGGCTGATTGACCGGAGAAGTTGCGGGCAACCTGACGCCACTACCTGAAGCACATGATCTGCACATTACCAGTTTTGGTATTTCAAACGTTTAAAACATCCCTGTCGTTTTTCAATGGTTAGACCCTGGCGCTTTTAAAGTTTCGATCGAGATGAGCATTATGTACAACGCATCGTCTACGCCAGGCACGCTTCATCAACACGAATATTAGCTCCATTTTCATTGCCGTCGTTGACTCGACAAGTTATCCATTGTACCAAATTTGACACTGGTAGTAGCCTCGCTATCTCCACCCAGCACCACTTGGCACGCGCTTGACAGACCGCGGTATCTGGTAGACAAATAAGACCCACTTTGAAACAAAAACGGCCATGCTTGAAACTAGAACCAGATTTGGAGAAATGATACCCTAGTGTAGGGACTAGATGCCCCTCTTTCGTGATTTACTGCTAATGGGGTCGTTGACACGACAACAATTGGAGGGTTGAAATAGTATCTTATTGAGATTTTCGATGCATATCCCAGGTCGCTCAAATCCTCTGTGTAGTGCGTTTGTAGTCAATCAACATTGTCAGAGTGTTTTCAGTTTTGACATGCTGCCCCTTGCAGTCCCCCTCCCAAAGCGGCGCCTGTCCCTGCGCCCATTTGCAGGACGTTTTCCCTACATTCTGCAATTGAATCTCACTCCTGCAGGTCCGTAGCTTGACTAAGGGGTCAGCAACAGCTTTGCAGAAACACTATCTGACAATCAGACTGCTTGCCGGATGCTCACCCTAATATTTTCTGTTAATATCGGCAAGAAAATCAATGCATATGAATAATCAACATCTTGCAAAACAATTGGTTCTTTTTTTCCGTCTGCCCACAATACTTCGCAAACTTGGACTAATCCCATTTCGCAAACTTCCCCTCTACTCAAGGGTCCTCATGCAACTCATTTTGGCCAACATAGCTACTATTCTGTAAGTTATTAGTGCATTCTTTTTCCTTTTTGGCTATTAGTTAACACCACATGGGCGTGACACACTCGGGCATACACTTTCAAACAGACCCACATCTTGACTAGGTGGGTCTCTGGCCTTCTGTTTCCAAGACATGAGTGACCAAAAGAAACACAAACTTAAGTTTTGCCTTCTCTTGTATGCGGCACTACCCCCGCTACGAAGTGAAACCTCTATATAAACAATCAATCCCCATGTCTCATTGTACACCTCTCGATACCTTATTGCTCTAATCATGAAGTGCTCTTCAGCATTCATTCTCGCTATGGTGGCCGCTATAGGTCAAGCCAATACTAATGTTGTCGATAGTGCGAATGTCATCGACCTTGAGAAGAAAAATTTCGCCTTTGGCTTTGATTTTGACATCTATGACTGCATTGAATGGCCGTCCATTGGTGATGACTGCTGGAAAACCTACACAAAAACTACTTCCAAATGTGTTACTTCCACAGAATATTCCACCTCCACGGTATATACTACCTATACACACTGTGTGGACAATGGTTGCAAAATAAAGTCTACGAAGACTGCCTGCTTGGGCACTACGATTACTCCATGCGCTTGGAAGACCAAATTTCATCCAGTCACCACAACAGAAACTGTGTTTTCCACTGCTGTTACTACTCAAGGAAAGGTTGTTACTGTAACTACCACTTACTGTCCTGAGACGGCTTCTTCTACTATTCCCACTACTAAGGTCAAGACTACTACACCATGTGAGGAGACCAAGTCTACTAAGGTCAAGACTACTACACCATGTGAGGAGACCAAGTCTACTAAGGTCAAGACTACTACACCATGTGAGGAGACCAAGTCTACTAAGGTCAAGACTACTACACCATGTGAGGAGACCAAGTCTACTAAGGTCAAGACTACTACACCATGTGAGGAGACCAAGTCTACCAAGGTCAAGACTACTACCCCATGTGAAGAAACCAAGACAACCAAGTCAACTAAGGTCAAGACTACTACCCCATGTGAGGAAACTTCTAGCTCTACTCCAGCTTCCAGCTCTAAGCCAGCTTCAAGCTCTACTCCAGCTTCCAGCTCTACTCCAGCTTCCAGCTCCGCACCATCTTCCAGCTCCGCACCATCTTCCAGTTCTGCACCAGCTTCTAGCTCCACACCAGCTTCCAGCTCTGCACCAGCTTCCAGCTCTGCACCAGCTTCCAGCTCTGCACCAGCTTCCAGCTCTGCGCCAGCTTCTAGCTCTGCGCCAGCTTCCAGCTCTACTCCAGCTTCCAGCTCCGCACCAGCTTCCAGCTCTGCACCAGCTTCCAGCTCTGCGCCAGCTTCCAGCTCTGCGCCAGCTTCCAGCTCTGCACCAGCTTCCAGCTCTGCGCCAGCTTCCAGCTCTGCACCAGCTTCCAGCTCTGCGCCAGCTTCTAGCTCTGCACCGGCCTCCAGCTCTGCACCGGCTTCCAGCTCTGCACCAGCCAGCTCTGCACCGGCTTCCAGCTCTGTACCGGCTTCCAGCTCTGCACCACCAGCTTCCAGCACTCCATGTCCTCCTCCTTCAACAGTAGTTGTCACAGTTCCACCAAGCTCTTCGTCTGCCCCGGGATCTTCATCTGCCCCGGGATCTTCATCCGCCCCGGCATCTTCGTCTGTCCCGGCATCTTCGTCTGCTCCAGCCTCGTCTGCTCCAGCCTCTTCTGCTCCAGCCTCTTCTGCTCCAGCCTCTTCTGCTCCAGCCTCTTCTGCTCCAGCCTCTTCTGCTCCAGCCTCTTCTGCTCCGGCATCTTCTGCTCCAGCCTCTTCTGCTCCGGCATCTTCTGCTCCAGCCTCTTCTGCTCCAGCCTCTTCTGCTCCGGCATCTTCTGCTCCAGCCTCTTCTGCTCCGGCATCTTCTGCTCCAGCCTCTTCTGCTCCGGCATCTTCTGCTCCAGCCTCTTCCGTTCACCCAGCCTCTTCTGCTCCAGCCTCTTCCGTTCACCCAGCCTCTTCTGCTCCAGCATCTTCCGCAGTGTCTTCCTTACCGGAGTCTTCTACGGGTCCAAAGACTGTAACCTCAACAATCACTGTGACCTCGTCGGGTATTGTTTATACCACAACTACGATTTGTGAGCTTACTGAATCTAGCACTCCAGCCCAAACCACTTCAGTGCCAAGCACACATCCAGCGGGTACAACTGTTACCACTGGCGTCACTGTTACTTGCACAGAAGAAAAATGTAAAGAAACGAGTGCTCCGGCAGAGAGTCAACCGGCTGCAAGTACTCCTGAACAAAGCAAACCTGCTGCGAGCACCCCTGCTGCTGGCACCTCTGTCACTACAGAAGTATCCACTAAAACCCCTGCCACAACCCCTGCCACAACAGCTACTGCCACAGGCACCATTTCCTCTTCTACTGGAAGTGAGGAGGAAACTACTACCTTCTCTACTCAAACAATTACTCGCCATGTGACAGTTGTCCAAACTGTTCCATGCACCAAAGACACTTGCAAGGAGTCAACTTCGGTTACAACTCTCACTACTGTTGAGACTGTGACTTGCACTGAGCAGAAGTGTGTTCAATCTTTGACCACTGCCACTCCAACGAATGCAGGATCAACTGCTCCAACAACGACACCGGCTGGTCAGACTTCGACACCATCTGAGTCTTTACCTTCAGCTAACGGTGCTGTTGCCATTGCCGCTGGATACGGCTTTATGGCACCACTTGCGGTTCTTTACCTTCTGCTTTAATTGTATGGATCCCCTGTATCTCTAATATGGTTTCCTGAAAATCTTTTACCGAGCACTCTTTATCGCTTACAAGTCTTTCTTTTTCTCAACCAGATGTTTACCTAATCGATAGATTTAATACCACAGTACCATACTAGTCTTTAGATTACTTAATAGTCAATCAAAACTTATTATACCTTCTTTTGCTAAAGTCCTCCACTGCTTTCGAATTTATCCCGAAACGAAATTAAAATAGCACGCAAAATTCTGTGAAGTGCTATACATTTATGTGCAAGTGCACAATGCGGGTTACACCTGAAGACCTAAACAAGTTTTCGGGACCTCACTGTCAGTCACGTCTCTAAGCTTGGAATACTTGGAATGGTATGCTATATTAATGAAAGCATCCTGCCTGCAGAAGTGTAGTGCCTCTGGGGACCTCCGAAAAATGATGCAATGCAGCGTAACTATGAAAGCTGCAATCGTGAACTTCTGCTGCTAATTGTTGGACTTAACTCGCCATCTCGAGAATGAATTGAGCCCACAGAATAAGCAATTGCGTACAATAACACGCTCTATCTGATGAAAATCTCGATTCCATTATCAATATTTCGATCGGGGAGTGGATTTCCCATCTATTGAACAAAGTGTATCGGAAATCTCGGAATTAGTGGCGATGAGCGTTGCTGGTAATGCATGTTTCAGATCTGAAGACATTACAGCGAATTTTTGAAACTGCGGATTTTTTGGAACAGCAATTTTCATTCTATTCCCTTGTCGCATTGCGTTCACGCTGCAGATCCAGAGTTTAGAATTGTCTGTCGGGGAGCCTGTCGGACAAATATCGGGATAGCCATCGGAGTGGCCACCTGTCGAACCTCTCGGTGTCCATGGTGTGAGGAAGGGATGGAACAGCGCTGCGCAGATGCAGTATTGGGATGAGTATCAATTATGCTCTGTTTTTTGTTGAACCAATCTCGATAGCAGCATTAGTAGCACTGATCAATTAGCGGCTATTTAAATTCGTAGTTGTCATTCTCCAAACCAAAAGCAGAAACTTTTTTTTCTTTCCCCACGCCAAGTCCGGCTATTGTACCACTTGCGTGTTTTCCGACAATGATTACTGATATGACTGAATGGAAAAAGGTGGAGAGGAGAATTGCTCTCAATTTACTCAAAATGGGGAAGGTGGTTAAATCTCCGAGAAAATTATATAACAAGGGCACTTGCTCTTGCGTCGAGGAAAAGTTGTAATTGACATTTGAAACTTTAATATCGAGATACATAGTTGAATGAATACTATTGTCACAATTTGCTATTATCAAGCGCAGTCCGATTTAATATCACTATAAATATCTTAAATTGTAGCACAATGTCTTGTACGTCGGAACTTGATGGAAGCGAAAAGAATGCTTGTGTTGTGCCAAACTCAATGCAACTACACCAATCTCAAGACCAAAATCCTTTTGATGGAATGCAAAGAGGTGAGTCCACAGTGACTACCGATAATTCATGTCGACCTGGATCCTATCATCAAGATGACGCAGCAACAAGGAATGACAACGAAGAGAACCTCGAGAAGTTTGATTTGGGTCCCAGCGTAGCTTTGACAAAAAGTCGAGCTAGCGAGTCAGCGCTCGGTGCCCTTTCGATTATAGAAAGTCGTATGGAAGATGAGGCTGAAGAGGAGGCCTTACAAGAAATTCCTCCACCTCCAAACGGTGGCTTCATTGCCTGGTTGCAGGTAGTAGCAGCTTGGCTAGCCTTGTTCAACTCATGGGGCTATGTCAATTCCTGGGGTGTTTTCCAGGACTACTTTACCCAACAGTTGGCTGCCAAAGGTGTCTCAGCATCGACCATTGGCTGGGTGGGATCCTGTCAGGCATTTTTCGGCCAAGGCCTGGCTCTCTTTGGTGGTCGTCTAGTGGACATGGGTTACCAACGTCAAGTTCTGATTTCTGGAGTCTTTTTCACCGTCTTTGGTGTCATGATGATGTCACTTTCATCAGAATTTTATCAAATTATGCTCGCTCAAGGAGTTTGTGTTGCTATTGGTAACTGTTGTCTTTTCATATCAACCGTTACCCTTGTAGCTCAATATTTCAGTACCAAACGTGCAACAGCCATTGGTATCGCTACTTCAGGATCGTCAATGGGTGGAATCATTTTTCCAATCATGGCACGTAATTTGATTGAAAGAGTGGGCTATGCTTGGGCCTTTCGCACAATTGGATTTCTCATGCTGGGGCTCCTGTCTGTACCAGTTTTTGTTTCTAAGCCGAGAGTCCCACCGAGAGTTACTGGTCCATTGATTGACTGGCCATCTTTCAAAGATCTCACGTTTATGATGACATCACTGGGGTTTCTGTTAGGAGCGGGTGCCCTTTTTTCATACATGTTTTATGTCAATTCATATGCTACTGCAACCAACGTGAGTTCTAATATTGCTCCTTATCTTGTGACAGTGCTCAACGCAGCGTCGACATTTGGAAGAATATTGCCGAACCTCATCGCTGACAAGCTTGGGGTCATGAATGTGTTGATCCCATGCTTTACGGTTTGCACAATTCTTCTCATTTGCTGGATAAGGGTGACTAGCACAGCTGGAGAAGTTGTTTTGGCTGCTGTTTTTGGTGGGTTTTCAGGTACCTACTTGTCGCTAACAGCGCCTACTTTGGCCTCTTTAACCCCACAACTTGACAAAATGGGCTCAAGAACCGGTCTTGGTTTATTTATTTCGGCCTTTGGGTTTTTACTGGCTGGTCCAGCTACTGGTGCACTCATTGAGGGCACAAATTATTTGCATGCCCAAATTTTTAGCTTTTGCCTGTGTATTGGTACTATCTTTGTGTTTACATTCGCTAGATTGAGGATTTCAACAAAGCTATTTAGGAGGGTGTAAATTCGATCTGCCATGTTTATTAGTTCCGGAAATTGAGGATTTTGATTTAAATAATTTAATTAGAAAATAACGATACGCAGAAAGTCAGCCTGTCACACATTGTTGACGTAATCATTTTCGGCCAGCCGATAGTGCGTCTTGCTTTGGAGGTCATCTTCCAACCCTCGGAAATTTTGGAAGTGAACACAATTCAACACGATAAACGCCACTGTTATGGGCTCTGCGGAAGAATTTGTCAAAAGTCTGTTAAATGACGGCAATTTGATACCCAAAGAGGTGGCCATTGAGTGCGTTTCCAGAACAGCCGCTTATGTTGCTGCAAATCCTGATCAAATAGGGGCCTTGAAAGAGGCGACAGCCGGCATCAAGTCAGCAGGTTTTAGGACTTCGAATGATCGCTCTCGCAAATCACATCTTTTCAAAGAACTCAGAGAGTTGAAGCAGAAAGGGCCAATTGTTAAATTCAATAAACAATTTATCAAAAATGCATTGCTAGTGGGAGACTATGTACCATTTGGTCCAATACGAGATATTTACTTGGACAATTTGCGTCCTGAAATTGCAGCTGTTGCAGAGCTTGTAACTAGGGACTGCTCGACTGTTGACCAACTGGTAGCCACTACTGATAAACTCGAGGCTATTGACAACGAGTTATATGAGAAAAAAAAGGGAGAAACGTTGATGAAAGCACGGAGGGCCATGGAACAGAATGCTCTCAAACTCACCAATGCGAATTCGAATCGTTCTTGAATTTGGGAAATCTGATTTCATTTTGGCATCCATTCTGGTAAAGTTTCGTATGACCACGATCCATCCGTTGCAAAATATCTGGTAGCATGCAAATACAGAACCTGAGACTCTGATTCCACAATAGGTTCTCCACACTCACTACATGTTTCTCCTGTAAACATGAGTTCCTTGGCCTCTATAGCTTTGTCATGGAGTAATTGATAGGCGGCTTCCTGATCCTCATCAGTGTACAGTTTTCTGAACAACCCATCGGAATAGATGGGATCGTTGACGATTGGGTAACCTAATATTGCGAGGTGTTTGCGAATTTGGTGTGTACGCCCGTGAACAGGAGTACAGCGTACAATGGATTCGTCTGCTACTTCGTTGTATGACACTCTATGAAAATGAGTTACTGCCGGCTTACTATTGCGTGCGCTTCGTTGAAAACGATAATATGGGCGCAAAGCATTGAAATCATAGAGTGGTGTGGTGGAGGTTGTATTCTCTACAAATTTACCATTCACCTTTGCAAGATATTCCTTGACAATCTTGCCTGCTTGCATATCCGCTTGCATTTGACTTGCAACTGAGGGCCTCTTGCCAATCACCATGATGCCAGATGTCAATTTATCAAGTCTATTCCAGAGAAAATGGTTATTGTGGCCCATGGCAGTCAGTATTTCTGTCATTGAGTTATTGTAGTAGCTTCCGGTAGGATGCACAGGTAGCCCTGAGGGTTTATCCACAACCAGAACATTGTCATTTTCTGCGAGGACTACCACATTAGGGTTCACTGGAGGTTCATGACGATGCACTTGATACTTAATGATATCGCCATCTCTTATGTAGATTTGAGGATTGGTTACAAGATCAATTGGCTTTTGTGATCCTCGTCTTACAAGCGTCCAATCTTTACCGCCAAAACGTAGTTCCCTAGAGACGTCTCTCCACTGACGTCCATACCACTGACCTTTAGAGTTAATAGAGTTAGAGGCCCACGCTGGCACGACATGTCTTTGACCGTTCTTTAAGAAATAGTCTACCATGAAGGTCTTTCCCAGCGATCAAATGGATGCAAGCTCATTGGACGTTATGTACGGGGGACACGTGACGTGGAGTTTTCTTTCTCATTTTGCAATTGCCCCGCCTGATTATTAAAATCTGCACTAACGCTCATTCAGTGTCTAACTCCATTAGGAACACCCCAGAGTTAGGGCTATGGTTCACACCCGCACAGTAAAAACACCATACTGATTTGTTAGCTGGTCGTGATAAATATATGCCTGCCACTAACGTGGCCCGCTGTTACAATTATTTGCATCGATCTTGCAGGTTCTCGTTACCTGCCCGAATTTTGCGCAGTGAGAACATGGGGAACAACAAAGGTTGTGGTTTCACCATCACTCTCTAAAGTAAGCAGTTCTTTGTGAAATTGGTTTCTCATAGTGGCTGTATTTTGCAGGTCAAATGCCTGCCGGCAGAACTTTTGTGCAGTGTTGTTATCGTGTTAGCGTCTCTCCTGTCTATTATGTATATCTGCACAACATAGGAGAAAGAATATATTTTTCTTGGAATATCAAGTGTTTTATGCCTACAACTTCCAAAATCTTCAAAGAGAAGAATCCGTCGTTATTTTTTAGTTTTCGAGGATCTGCAAAGATAATTGTTCCGCAAACCCTCTTAATTCTTGGCCGCTAACAAAATCACCCAAACGAAATAAGCAACCTCAACTTGTTAATTCTTAGCAAACCTAAAACTCGAACCGCCGACTCTACGGCAACTATCATCTTGAAAGAGAAAAATATTAAGGTGGTGTAGGAATAGATAAGGATTCTATATTGCATTATTTGCGCTGTACTTTACTGAAGCGACACGTTGATTGCGGGCGACTTTAGCGCTCTATATTTGCCAATTACAATTTCATAATGGAGGATGAGCTAAATCAGACAGCTTCAGAGAAAGATAGTTTGGACGTTGGGGCAAGGGAACCATGTGCTGTATTATCGCCAGATGAAGTGGTCAAGAGTCTCCTCAACGATCTCATTTATGGGTATGCTGGATCCACAATTGCACAGATTTGGAAGCTTGCTGCTAAATACGTTTATTGTGTAGATGACTTCATGAAATTGATGGTTTGGTCGTGGATCCTCGATCAGTCTGATCATTTTTCACTCTTCAGGGGATCGGAACAACTTGTGTGGAAAATTGTGGCTCAATGGGATTCTAAAAAGGTTCTAGAAGAAGAAAATGAGCTGACTATCTTTGCTTCCGAAAATGATGTTTGGACTGAATTGACCGGCACGCCTAAGGCTGGAAACACACTAGGAAAGTTTCCTTTTGAAATTTTATGCGCGTTAGCCAAAGAAAGAGAACGTGGTCTTACTTCAGTCGAAATCAACAGGATCACTGGCCAGGATGCTAGGTCCTTATCAGGTCGAATTAAACTTTTAGCTGATAGAGGACTCATCAAAAAAACGCAAATGGTTGCTAACAAAATATACACTCATCACTTGGTAATCTCTCAATTTGCCTCTGAAGATACTACAACTAATATAGAAGGGTCTGTAAACACCACTGAGGTAAAGCGCCGCCTTCTCGAGTTATTACAGGAATCTCCATCCGGAATGAAGCGCCTAGCGGTGGTTCAAGCGGAGCTTGCCAAATTGTGCCCCTTCCCTAAACGAATAAGAGCACTTCTATTGCGATACAACTATAAGGGTAATCTTTCCAAAGTTAGGGTGTCTTTAACAGAGAATGGCTCTTCCGTTATTTGTCTCAAACTACTGAAACCATTTACAATTGAAGCAGATGATGATGACTCTGATTTGGAACTATATGAACAAGACGACGATGATGATATTGATGATGCTGGACCGTCAAACACACACGTTGCTGATAATTCTATTGGTAATTTGCCTCAATCCCTGCCTGCTGTAGTAAACGATGTCAAGGAATTGAAAGAGCGAGAGCCTTGTAAGTTTTCCTTATTTTTTCCACTTGAGAATCAAATTTACGATGTTGTCTCTCAAAAAGGAGTACAGGGTGCGGACAACTTTGACATTTTACAATTGACTGGACATTCTTACAAAAAATATATTTCCAGGTTTCTTGAAGCTCTGTCAGTGCAGTCATCATTAAAAGGTAAAAAATCGTCCAAGATTCCACCAGAGATCGAATATTTACAGTTGATAAGAGGACTAGACAACAGAAGAAGAGTGCAGTTCTACAGATATTTTACAATGCTGGCTTATGGACAATTAGCAAACGTGCAGCCTAGTTCTTTAACGGGTAAGTTGCCAGTACTACCTAACGCCAGTAAGCTCAATCATAATGTCAAAGAAATGGAAAAGAAGGTCCCTGCAGAACTGCCTGGTCATCTAGGATACATGGAAAAGGATGGTAAGGTGGTTCCTTTATTCCAGTATGATAAAAATGCTGTTATGTCCGTTGTCTCCCAGGATCAAGGGAACCCAAAACGTGGCCGGCCACGAAAAGGTGAGATTCGTGAATCTAAAGTTAAGAAAAGAAAAGTCAAAGTTGAAGACACTGATGTGGATCCTGTTTTGCAACCTTCAGATGAAATTGCCGTATCGCTGCTTACTACTGAATTGCAAGAGCCGCGAGAGTCCTCAGTTACTGGACGCGCTGAGCATCCTCGACCTGTTTCAAATGTCATCGATAAACTAGCAGCTTTAGTATCACAAGAATCCCCATCATTGGACTCATCCACCACTAACCTAATTGCAAATATGTCGAAGGAGCAGGTGCAGGAGCTAGGGTTGCCTATTGTGAAGAAACCTCTTGATCAAGTCGTGAAAGACAAAAAGGGTGAAAAGCGAATTTTTATTGCAAGTGAGAAAAGGGATAAAAATTTCATGGAGCTACTCAATGAACTCAAAGTTGCTGAGGTCGGTGATTTGTTGGTCAAGTTTCGCAAGAAATTTCCTCAAGATTCGGTTCTAGACAGAAAAACACTGTATCGCTCACTGGAGCGTTTAGAAATTGACAAAAAACTGCGTATGTTGTATGTGACGGTTCCAGCTAGAGGAAACTCAAATCTACCCCAGACTAAAGGAATTGTTATGTTGAGCTCATTATCACCAGAATCCGAAGAAGTAAGACGTCTCAGAGAGGAGATAATTGAAGACCCTAAGAAGAGATACAGTCAGAAACTACCGCGCATGCAAAAGCTTAGTATGGAGATTGAGTCAATGAAAAAGCTTTTAGGGGATAGCTCCGGTCTTGAAAGCAACGGTTACAAGAGGCTTGTCAATGAAATTAGAAATAAAGAGAAGGGCACCGATGCGAATGCAGCTCCTAGCAACAAAGAGTTTCGATCAAAGAAATTGCCCAAGACAACGACGAAAAAAATTATGAAAGATTCACTCAGCAGAAGAAAACGGGTTAAGGAGGAAGTTTTCGAAGGCGACCCCGTTGTTAACCATGTTAACAGTATTCAACAACCGAAAGTCGATCGACGGTTAAAGATGGCAGTAGAAATGTCTCACAGTGAAGCATTTTGGCGTCTCATTATAATTGTTCGTTCTTACTTTGCGGGCTCACAACAAGTCATCCCCTGGGAGAAATTTTTGCCAGCGTTCAATAAATACTGTGAAGTAGACTGGAGCATAGACCGTGCCAAAGCTGCATGGCCAACTATTGCTGGTCATATTGGGGGGATGAACGAACTTCAACGAGCTCGAAAAGAATGGGAAGATTTATTTTTAGAGTGCTACGAGCAGGGAATATTTCCGGAAATCAAATCTCATGATGATTACGATGTTTTGCTGTATCTACGTTTTTGGAAGGCTCATGATATGATTCAGCGATGTCGCTCTCTAAAGCTTGAAAATCGTCATGAATTCATTGTCGAAAGATATCCCTCAGCAAATCGTTTGCTGAACAGATTTAGTAAACCACCTAAAATCGAGCCCCTTCCACAGACAACCCGTCTTAAAGTTGAATATCTACTCACCAACACTCCTTTCTTGAAGCAGCGACCTTCAGAAAAGTCAATGGACGACAAGTCTGTTCGCAAACTAGATGACTGCAAAACTGCAATTCGGGCGATTGTAGCGGCATCAGAAGGTGGTGAAAGGTATAGGGAACAACAGGTAACTAGTGCCATGAATTGTTTTTCTGAGAAAGAAATTTTGGATTCTATTGAAAGTCTTGAACAGGAACGAGCCATTCATTATACCTCCAAGATTAAGGAGCTGACATTGCCTGGTAGAAGTTTTGGATTTTCAGAAAAGTTTGATTCTCTGTTTTCCATTTCCATTGGTAATAATTATCTTCTAGAAGCTAGAGCATTTGAGGAAGAAATAGGTCATTCTTTGCAACGAGAAGGGAAATATTTTGTCAAGCCAAATCTAGCTGACTCTGCATTTGTTGCTATTTTTGAAAATCTAGCCTCCAAAAGCTTGAAAGCTACCCGCTTTGATGCGCACGGTGATCTTCCAGATGGCCACACTTACAAAACGAGGACTTTCAATCGATCATTTCTCGATTGTGATATTTATTTGCTTCCAAATAATGGTGATTACAGGCAAACCAAAATTTCTGAAACTGACAATTCGTGTCTAGTGAAGAAGCCTCTTTCTCACCTATGGGTAGGCCCTGCTGGAACTCTCTCTCGAATCATGTGGACTAAACTTGTGCAGAGATTAATGCTTCACGTGGCTTTACTTCCAGGAGTAAATCTCGAAGGACTCCAGTCGATGTTCAACATTGCTGTATCTTTGAGCGATATGAAGGTACTGGTTGATTGGTTGTTGCAAATTGGTGCCTTGGTCGCCAACGATTCTGGGTTGCACACCAGTCGACACTGGCATTATTATGACTATAGACTTTCTAGTATCCCAGCCCACGAAAACAAGACTAGCAGGGCCACTAAGGATAGCGGAGGAGAATAATTGATAGTGAATAATATATGTTGACAAAATCTAGATGATTCTATATGATTCTCTTTGTTCTATCTCCAAATGCAAATAATGTGCCATTCTGTGTGGATTTTGAAATGAATATTAGTGCCGTTCGCGCAGTTGCTGATACCATGGCATTGCTCTTGCTTCACAGTATGTCTGAAATCCCTTGGTACACGCAAATTAGTTCATTTCCCCTTCAACTACGCCTATATCTTCATAATCCTTCGCCTACTACCGCTATAGTTCTCCCCAGATTTGGTTACCTACTTGTTTTGAGCATATCATCACAATTCTGGAAATGCAGCGGTGTATACTATAATTTCAAGATTAATAATTAAGAATCAATAGGAGTTGAAAGTTTTAAAGCCGGGAGCTTGAACCTCGCCACTATAGCTAAAGGTGATTGGATATTTGTAGTGGTGGGCTTGATTGTTTTGAGGCCAGCTTAAGCATTTTTTGTCACATTTGCCAATGAGTCAACAAGTCAATTCTACATGGAAAGCGAGGAGGATTGGTAGCCGTCTGAAAAAAGAACGGTCCTTGGCAAAGAAAGAAAGATCTGAACGGAATACTTCGTCCTTTTTCAATCTTACCTCCTCTGCATCATCTGTTATGGCAACGTTACCGTCCCCATCCGCTGCCAGTGAAGATTCCACTGATGTTGGAAATGCAACGACTCCACCCGCTATTACTGCTACAGATGTGCCTGCCACCCCAGTAACTCCAAAAATCAAAGTTAAGCAAAATCTGGAGATTGTTAAAGCTGAATCTGGCCAAGTTGCTTACTCTCAGGAAACAATCAGTGATGACGTCGAATCAGGAGATTTGCAGAGCGAAGGGAAATCAATTAATCACAGAACTGCTTATGATGAAGATGAAGTTAAGAATGGAATTATTTTCAACGACGGTCATGAGGCTGCCGAAAAGTCTCGCCCTGAACACTTAATCAGCGAGTACGCTGTCTCTGCGGTCCCAGATGAAGATGATGACAATAAAAGTGAAATTATTATTGACAGTCCTCAAAGAGAAGATGATGGAGTTATTGACGATGACAGCAGTATTGTGATCCGTGAATACCCGAGGAACGAGGTAATAACCCTCTCTGATAGCAGTAGCACTACAGTGCTCCTTGAAACCCAAAAGATTCAGGCAGAAAGCACTCCCGATGTAACAGGGGATAATATTATTCGGCATTCTCGCAAACGTGATGCGAGTTTCTCAAAGGATTTCTCTGATTCAGTATCGCCGAGAACTCCTGAATCCTCGAACTCGCCCTCACAGCCGCTTGAAGATCACATGGAGATGTTGTTGAAACGAGCGGCAAAGAAGAGAAACATGGCAGATTTATTTACAGTAACCGTCTCAATCAATCCCGAAGGATTGCCGATTGAGGAGGGAAAACAATTTACGGAGCAGTCATCAAGCACATTGGACAATGTGTTTAAACAGTATCAAAATTTTGTTGCCGACTCGGTTGCTGAAATCGCTGGTGGTATTGAGGTGGAAACACCGGAACTTGTTTTTGTCAACTTCAACACTGGAAGGCTGGTTGAGCCATTTTCTTCATTGCTGACTCAGGGAGTTACACGCAGCAGAAATCATCTGGAGTTACTTGCGATGTTGAAAGAATCTGCGAATGATTATCTAGAAAAGGTCAAGCTGGGTTCTGAAACATTAGATGCAAAGGTATCCTTGGAGCTTGATGATAGTGATCCAATCATGAATATTCCTAATGAGTCTACAGCTGCCACATTTTCTTTAAAAATTCAAGCCCGGGATAATTCGCTTGTTCAAGTTAGGGTGACTGCTGAAACTTCAATTGACAAGGTTATCAGTCATTATCGCAAAGAACGCCATATCCCCGATGACAAACGGGTTATACTTTTATTTGACGACGAGCAGCTGTCTGGAAAAATTGGCGACAATGATGAAATTGAAGATGATATGATACTGGAGGCCGTGGTCAAATGAACTTTGTACATGGGTCAAATGACGACTCTCTAACCGTATAGGAACGTTTTGCGGTTTTTCAACTGACGCATAAGAGTACTGAGACTACTGACGATGAGAATAATTCGGTAGCAGCAAACTTTCCGGTGCAAGAAACATTCGTCGAGAAGAATTATCTGTAAACATACGACGTCAGTGCGAGAAATCTTTGCGATGAATCGATGAACCGATGAACCGCGTCCCAACTAGGATATTTGTCCCGAAGGATAGATAAGAGTTGTCAACTTTATTACCATAGAGTGCAGGTGATGTGAGGTTTTGAGGATCGTATGACGCTATTAGGCAGATTTCCCCTTGCGTCTAACAGCCAGCAGGTTGTCCCTTACGTCCAACAACCATCAGGTTGTCCCAGACCCTTAACCTGTGCATATTGCGCGATGAGTTCTGGTCAGTGCTGAAGTATTTGATGAAAATATTTCCAAATTCAAAGCTCAAAACCGTGGCAGGTTGAAGATGCAATCAATATCTATGGAGATTCATAAAAAATGTATTTATTAACCTGTGTAATACTTAGCGAGTAAATTATTGGATCGTGTGTCATAAAGTTGGGGTAATCACTACTGTGGGAAGTGGACGTTAAGTGGAACAGGCGTCGAGCTGTCCCAGAAAGTGCAAAATTTCCGCGTCAGCCTCGAACTAAAGTACAATCTAGGAAACTTTGGGGTTATCCGCAGTGTCCAGTGTTGAAGATGAGCTTAGACTTCCTTGCTGCTTCTACCGACATGACGTGGGCCTAGCAATATGCTATCCACTGAAAGACAGATATCAGTGGCGACATTTTGCTTGTTGAACAAAATTTGACCTGCTTTGAGCATGCGTTGAGCATCTATGGCAGCTAATTTTCAAAAAGGCTCTGGAGCGCCCGCGCTATTTTACTTGTGGTATTTCTTAACCTTGGACTGTAGAAGCCTTATCTAGGAAGGTGACCAACCAGAGCCAAGTCAAACAGAGATAAGACTATGGAAGGCGGCCAGCATATTGTGATCGATGATAGGGTTCTGCTGGAGGACTGCATATACGAATGCTTCTCAGACTGCTGCTCTTGACAGATATTTCTCGAATCGTTCTTTTTTTTTTATTGACTTTTTGGCGTACTGCACGAAATTTTCTCAGCTATCACATGCAACTTCCGATGTGAATGTGATTTTCCATTTTGCCTGACGGCGCTCCCCGGAGCAAACTTTTACGCTGGGATATCCAATTGCTGTAGAAAAGCAGGGTGCTTTAGGAAAAAGCAACTTAATCTGCACTATCATTTTTGACAGAAGTTCATTTAAATACTGTCCGAATTTCTTCGGTAGATTGTTGAGAACGCTTTTTGTAAATCAGCTCTTATTTTCCTTATAACTCGAACCTGGCTTGTAACGTCGATTCCTTTTACCAAAGCGAACTCACTTAAACAAATCGTCAAAATGTCTGACACTGAGGACACAGTTCAACATAATCAGCTTCGAAAAAACTTCTCCCTCTGGTCTGTCCTAGGAGTAGGGTTTGGCCTCACGAACTCGTGGTTCGGTATCTCTGCCTCTCTTGTTGCGGGTATCTCATCCGGTGGTCCGCTTCTCATCGTCTATGGTATCATTATTGTTGCTGCCGTTGCCGCTACCTCCATTGGAATCACCTTGTCAGAACTTTCCTCCATGATTCCGGATGCAGGTGGACAATATACGTGGACAAAGGAGCTGGCACCTAAGAAATATGCTAATTTTTTGGCCTATATATGTGGTGCAATGGCTTGGGCCGGTTCGGTGTTCACTTCAGCCTCTGTGACGGTAGCAGTGGCATCGGCCATTGTAGGTATGTATGCCTTGAGTCATGATGGCTATGTTCCGAGAACCGTTGATGTTTTTGGTTGCTACCAACTTTGTAATGCTTTCATTTTCCTCTTCAATTGTTATGGAAGGTCGCTGCCCACTATTGCGAACTTATCTCTGTACATTTCTCTGTTCTCGTTTCTGTTGATCACCCTTGTAGTAGTTATTTGCTCACGAGGTCATTACCAGGATGCCAGCTTTGTCTTCTCCGAATTTGAAAATGGAACTGGCTGGTCGTCATCTGGTATTGCTTTTATTGTTGGATTGATGAATCCTGCGTGGTCTTTTTCATGTCTCGACTGTGCTACACATATGGCTGAAGAAGTCCTTCAACCAGAGCGCATCATTCCTATCGCCATTATGGGTACTGTGGCTATCGGCTTTGTCACCTCTTTTTGTTACTCGATTGCCATGTTCTTCTGTATCAGAGACCTCGAGACCATTACATCATCTACCACTGGTGTTCCAATTATGGATATTTTCTACCAAGCATTGCAAAACAAAGCTGGTGCCATTTGCTTGGAACTGCTTATTGTACTTACTGCAATTGGCTGCAACGTTGCATCCCATACTTGGCAGGCTCGTTTGTGCTGGTCCTTCTCAAGAGACCAAGGACTTCCAGGTTCTAGATGGTGGTCACAGATTCATCCTAAGCTTGGTGTTCCACTAAATGCTCATTTTATGTCAACTATTTGGTGTGCCATTCTTGGCTGTATCTATTTGGCATCCTCTGCTGCTTTCAATTCCATGTTAGTCGGCTGTATTACCTTTTTGCTCATTTCATACTGTGTACCATGTCTTTGTCTTCTCTGGAAAGGCCGCAATAACGTGAGACATGGCCCATTTTGGCTTGGATATTTTGGTCTGGCAGCAAATATTGTCATGATTTGTTGGTCAATTTTTGCGGTCGTCATGTTTTCTTTCCCCACAGTCATGCCCGTTAGTGGATCAAACATGAATTACATTTGCGTTGTGTTTTTCATCTATTTCAGCTACTGTCTAATTTACTGGTTTGCTAGAGGCCACAAGAAGTTTGGAACTCCACCTGTTGGATACCTCGAAAGTGTTGGCGACGTTACTATTAGTTCGGAAGAATTGAATAACTCTAGCTCCAATGAGAAAACAGAAAAGGCAATCTAGAATGTTTTATGTTGTAGTTATTTTTGCATAATAGACTTTGTTAATATACTTGCAGAAGGCGATTAGTGCAATGAACGCCATGTCTATTGCTTCGAAAGCCTAGTTATCGAAAATACCCATTAAAAAGTCTCTCATGAATATGCAAAGAATTACTGGCAAGTGAAATATCGGTTGCTACGTCTGTCCAACCAAACGGACAGATGAATGAGCTTCCAAACTTTCAACGAGCCTAATATTAAGGTATAGACGAAGCGTCATATTTGAGTTTTGCATTTGTTTACTTACCATAGGGAATTTCATTAATTTTTGCCCAACTTTTTTTGCATCCTATGCCAATTAGTAATGGATAACGCATTCAAAGTTTTGACAAAATTCTCAACATCAAAAAGATTCACGTCTGCTTTCACAATATCTTGGGCTATTATCATCAATGGCTTCGTCCATGCCCCAGTGACCTTCATTAAGGTGCCATGTTCTACTGGCCGTTCGATCTCATGCAAAATACTCGAACAATCGATGAAAATTTTGGTGTCTTTTTTTTGAGGATCTGATGCCGTTATTATTGAGCTTTCATAATGCTCTACTTTACAATAGATTTGGACGAGAGGTCTGTCAAAGGGAGGGATTTCGGAGATGGCTTCTACAGACAATAACCATGACATTATACGTGAACAAGCTCTCTAGTCAGCAATGTCATAGCCGGTGTTACGGAGAAATACCAGACGTTGCGTGAGAAAACACCTGTCGCGGGAGCTAGGTGATCGTTTCGAGGTCGCTTCAAATATTGAACGCGAGGATGATATTTCGCTGCTGGCAAATATTTAAAAAATTCAAGTTAATTGCAAAGATTTTAAGCTATAAAACGCTATTCAGAAAATTAAGGACCTTCACGACTTATTCGTTTTAGTTTCACGTGTTGCCATCTTGACAGGTCATCAGGCACAACGATGCTCTACGGGTTGAGAACTGTGGGCTTTCGACCAACTCACTTCAATACACCCCTAGACTCAAATAAAAATTGCTAATAATTTTTAGCGTTGAGTATCAACTTGTGACTGTTTATTACGATTTTGACCGAGGTCCGTCATTTTGGATCAGAGATCTGTTAAGAACACATACTCATCTATTATATATCCCAATTAGGACTGGTGAAAATTGAATACTTGTGGCCACTCATATCCTACCGGAAGCTCCGGACATAATTAATCAATTTGACATTGACTGGTGCATTTTTTTTTCTTTTTGGCGGGCAAGAAGTGCAACAGCACAACTTGAAGAGGAATAGAGCTTTAGAGAGTCGCAGTTGTCTCTAGACTTATTGCAATTTGAGAGCCTTTCCTGATTAGGTGCAACAGACTGAATCACCATGTCAGCTGCTTTCTATTTTGCCATCCTAATTTTAATATGGTACTCATTTACTACGCTAATGTCTCTCATTGGCGTATGGGACGTCAAGAAACGGTACACTAGTATTGCCAGACCGAAGGTCAACATCCCCGATGATGAGCTTCCTGGAGTCACGATCTTGAGACCATTAAAGGGAATTGATACGCAAATGGAAACGTGTCTCAGGTCTGCGTTGGATCAACATTATTCCAAGTTTGAAGTCATCTTTTGTGTTGAGTCTGCAACAGACCCTGCTAAGCCTGTAGCTGATAGGCTTATTGAAATGTACAAAAATATTGTCGATTGT
Source organism: Limtongella incommunis (assembly GCA_003706695.3). Classification (NCBI taxonomy): domain Eukaryota; kingdom Fungi; phylum Ascomycota; class Dipodascomycetes; order Dipodascales; family Trichomonascaceae; genus Limtongella; species Limtongella incommunis. The sequence continues at coordinate 111,563 of PPME03000019.1, forward strand.
AAGGTCCTTGTTGGGTCCGAAAACCACGGTCCAAATCCAAAAGTAAACAATCTGGCAAAAGGATATCGTGCTGCAAAGTATGATATTCTTTGGGTGCTCGATTCGAACGCTTGGATAGCACCCGGGACAATGCGCCGATCTGTTGATATGTTTTTGCGCAATTCGAATACTAAATTGGTTCATCACATGCCAATATGTTTAAGCACAATGCCTTCTACCATTTATGATGGCTCACATTCTGGATCATTTTCTAATTCTTCGCCGGGTCCTCGCCACGAGGATAATCTTGGCGCTCAACTTGATGAAATGTTTATGTTAACTGCTCATTCAAAATTTTACGCGGCTATTAATTGGATTGCGTCTACAGCATGTGTGATGGGAAAGTCAAATTTGTACAGGAGATCGGATCTGGATGCTGCCGCAAGACAATTTACAGGAAGAAAGGATATTGCTGACGGTTCCGGTATAACACCTTTTGCCAATTATATTGCTGAAGACAACATGATTGCAGAAGCTCTATGGCAGTATCACGGTGGTGCTTGTACCGCTATGTCGGGAGACTCTGTTATCCAGCCCCTGTCTTATGTATCGCTTAAGGATTATTTGTTGCGCCGCGTTCGATGGGTACGCGTTCGCAAATACATGGTTCGTGTTGGAACTTTGCTCGAACCTACCACAGAGTCAATATTGTCGGGAATAATGGGATCCTTCGCTACATCTGTTATTTTTTTTGGTGGGTACTTCTCCTTCATGTGGTTCACTTGTCATATGGTACTTTGGTGCGTTATCGATTATTATCATTTTCACAACCTTATTTCTTTTCAAAATGTTGAGCATGCTAATGCACCCTTTTTCGCACAAAAATATTACTCCCCAGAGAATGGTCAATCGGGTACTAAAAGACCATTGTCAACATGGCTTCCAATTTGGACTGCTCGCGAAGTGTCCGCTCTACCTGTATGGATATATGCAATGGTAGGTAGTTCTATTTATTGGAGAAACAGACAGATGAGAATTCGTAGCGATCAAGTCGCAGAAGTCTTGAGTTAGTTATATATTGTAAAAAATACTAGTTTTATATATGGTAAATTACAATTCATCCTTAGCCTTTTTGGGTTTGGAGTCGTCTTTCTTATCACTCTGGTTATGACCGGAAAGTTCGTTATCGATTGCCGTTTTAAATTTGACAACAATATCTTCGATTTCCGCCACGTACTTCTCCATGCTTGTTGTTGACTTTTCGTCGCCCCTTGACATCAAAACCATTGTCTCATCAATAAGCTTTTTGATCTCCTCAGGACCTTTTTCGACGCCCATTTTCGTCAAGTCCTTAATCGGATCAATTTTGTTTTTCTTCATTGTCTCACTAAGAGATTCAACCTCCTCAGCAACTGCCAACAATCTCTGAAAAGTCTTCATCGACCGCCCACTCAGGTCTGGAGACGCTGCACTGGGCGTGGAGGTGGCAGTTTGGCCAGTAGAAGCAGTCGAGGTTGACTCGGGATAAGCTTTAGGATCAACAGATTTGTGGAGAGCCTTCAAAGAATCCAACTTATCGTTCAACTGTTTCAATGTCGCTTTATGTCCGTAATCCTCAAACCACTCGTAGATCTTGTCAACTTCTGAGATGAGTTTTTCATCTTCATAATCCCCCTTTATCACGTATATTAGTGACTCCAGCTCATTCCTTCGATTATCCCTAGCCAGTCTGTCAGAGTCGTTGACATCCATCAGCCTAAGTCGAGAAATTGCAAGTTTCCGATTCGACGGAGAGATAGCAACAAATCCTAAATCATTAGATTTGTGGAAAATAGCCTTTTTGATAACTGTGGCACGAGTAATTTCGGTAGTCTCAGGTTTGGCAACTACGGAAGTTGAACTCGATGTTCCGGAGGAAGTGTATTCAGAAGCAGATCCAATCGAGCTCGAATCGTCCTTAGCAAGCGATTTGCTAGTCAAGGTACCAGTGACTTTATCACTTTTGTCAGATGCAGATGGACTAGTAACCACTGAAGGACTGGATGAAGCAGGAGGTACTGTCCCGCTTGTGTTCACCGAAGCAGAAGATATGGATGTAGCTGTCAAGGTTTTGGTGATAGTTTCGGTACCATTACAGTATGCCGTTGATCTTGATAATTCAACGGTTCTTAAATCTGTTAGCTCAAATTGCACTTCAATCCAGGGCTCGGTATCACAAGTCTTTTTAGAAAGGGATAAGCCTTTCTTGCTCACATCTCCTGTAGTCAGATTCCATTGTTTAACAGCATTGCCATTCTCGAACAAAATCAATTTATCCGTGCTTTTATTCAACGTCAGCTTAGTAGTTGACCCAAGAACAGATCCACGCGGAAAGATAATCTCGTCGTTAATTTTATAATCCCAAATAGCTCTGTCAACAACATCGATCGGCAGCTTCGATTTGAAAATTCCTGAAGCTTGAACTCCTCTCAAAGCACAGCCTAAAACAGCAGACTCATCAGCATTGACATTTTTGGAGATCTTTTCCTCACCTATTGTTTTCTCCAGTGTGTCAAGAACAAAAGGAACACGAACTGAGCCACCGGTGAGAATAACAGACGTAACATTATTAATGGAAAAGGCAGTGGTATTCGGTGCCAAAGGGGACTCAAGTGCACCACTGATCAAGTGTGAAATTCTCGGTATTAAATCCTCTGTGGCTTTCTCAAATTCAGACCTCTTTAGGCGGGTTTTGAAATCGATTTCTCCATGGAATTCCTCAAGAGACACAGATACTTCAACATTGGCACTCAAGACATGCTTTGCCCTGTTCGCCTCGGTCCATAGACGATTGAGTGAACGGGCCGAAATTTGACTTTTTTTGATTGCTGGGTTATTGGTCAGAAACCTCTCCAACAAAATTTCACGAACTCTCTCGGTCAGCAAGTGACCGCCAAACGTTTCGTCATAAGCTACTCCCTCCAGCTCCACAATCAAACCAGGCTGGGTTTCTGACAGCTGGCGAACAGACAGAAGTGTAGCAGACGACGATCCTGCACCCACGTCATAGACAACATGAAATGTTTTGTTCTGTGAGAATGTGCGGCTCGAAACATAGTTGAGAAACACCGCTAAGCCATCATGAACAAATGAATGCACGTTTAGTTGAGCTATTTCCATGGATGATGCTAACGCATTTCTCTTTGCGCTGTCAAAAAAGATGGGCAGGGTGATAGCAGCATCGGTCACTTCTGGCGGCATTTTCACCGCAGACAGCATGGCCTGAGCTCGCTTTTTGATATCTGAGAATTGCATGGCGGTGATCTCTTCCAGCGAGAATTGGGTGTTCAAGACATTGAATCCAAGAGCATTCCTGGTGCTCAATCCGGTTAAATTGGAACCGGGCTGACTGGCTTCAAAAGTAGATTGAATAGATGATCCTATGGGTTCACCGAGTAGCGGTTTGATATAGTAGGCACCTGATGCTGGATTTCTAGAAAAGAGGCTGAGCGCCGCCCCTCCGTACGATCGCACCAGATCAGAGCCATCAGAGAAATCTGTTTGATCCGTAGGAGCTGAAAAGGACACGGCATTAGCCTCTTTTCTCTTTGTGTCTGGTGTGAGCACCACTTCGAACGGCACATTCGGGGCAACTAGGGCCGCTTTGATGTACTCTTGACCATAGTCAATCCCCAGGACTCCTATAGCAGCAGAGTATTGAGCTAAGGCAAAAAATATTAACCCAGACAGTTTCATTTTGTGACTATCCGCGATTATTTGCTCTTGACTAACCTACAAGAGATGAGATGGTCGAGATCAAAGATGTGACATGGCACTGGCGCGTTACCCTGTCTGGGGAACCTTTGGAGTCGATTCACATGACAGGAGCAAGCAGAGTATATGGCTGGATGAGAAAACGAACTTTTCTTCAAATGGCAGTTCTCTCTAATTTAGCTTTGTTGCCAGTGCTAAAGCTTTGTTGCCAGTGCTTAGGGGTACTGTAGCTACAATGCCAGAATGCTTCTTGATTGACTACCAAGAGTACCAAATTTGATATATGTATATATACTTTTTATAGGCGATGGTGAGGGATCTTTCAACAACATGCTTTGATCAGATCTTTCAAGGTTCTTCTTTCCTGTCCGCAATCTCGCTCTTGACATGCTGAATAGTTGCTCTTCACTTTGGTGGCACTATGTATCAAGCGTACCAAAGTTGCTGGTAAGCACGACGCAGATTATAGATGCGGCATTACAATTTAGAACCGTAACGAGACAGCCATTTCCTTCAACAGCGTAGCCTTCACTTTGATGCCCTCCATGGTTCTATTATTGATCTCAAGTAGAGTAACAGATCAAGGTCCCATCACGTGAAAAAAAATTATTTTCAAAATTTCACCTTCCAAATTCAGAACTAACTCATCTAACTACCATCAACATGCTTCGCCGTCAGGCTCGTGAAACAAGAGAGTTTCTTTACAAAAAGCAGCAGCAACTGCAGCAGGCAGAGTTAGCTCAAAAGAGGCAAGCTTTGAAGGCTGCCTTGGCGTCTGGAAAACAATTACCAAAAGAACTGGCTGCAGATGAACAGTTGCAATCAGACTTCAAGTTTGATGAATCTTTAAATGAAGAGATTGATGATGAATACTCCGCTTTAAGTGGTATAGCCGACCCAAAAGTGGTGGTGACGACGTCTAGAGACCCTTCCACGAAGTTAGCCCAATTCGCAAAAGAGATCAGGTTGCTATTTCCCACTGGTGTTAGACTCAATAGGGGTAATGCAGTTTTACCTTCTCTAGTATCAGCTTGTAAAGCTTCTTCCTGCTCAGACTTGATCTTGCTACACGAACACCGTGGTGTTCCCACCGCTCTGACTGTATCTCATTTTCCACATGGTCCTACTGCCTCATTTTCCTTGCACAATGTGGTTCTTCGCCATGACATTCCAAACACTGGAAATCAATCGGAGGTTCAACCGCACTTGATTTTTGATAACTTTTCCACGCCCTTAGGCAAACGAGTGGTGCAAGTTCTTAAGCACCTATTTCCTCCAGGAACAAAACCTGATTCTCCGCGAGTAATTACTTTTGCTAATAGGGGTGACTTTATTTCTGTTCGTCAGCACGTTTACGTCAAAACCCGCGAGGGAGTTGAAATTGCTGAGGTTGGTCCTAGATTTGAAATGAAGCTGTATGAATTAAAACTTGGCTCTATCGATAATAAGGATGCCGACATTGAATGGAAACACCGGGGATTTATTCGCACGGCCAATAAGAAAGATATTCTGTGAGTTGGTGTCTATTTATTTTATTATTATTCAACAAAAAAGATCGAACCAGTTGTGGCCCATAAAGTAACGAGGTGACGAAATTGTTGGAACTGGAGACGACTGATGTAATGCTGTCAATTTCAAATAGCTTAAAAGTTGGAATTTGCCTGCACAGAATACAGTTTCCATTAGAATGGCTTCTGTCTATATCTGCATTTAGCCCTTGTTTAACAAAAAATCTAGCTATAATAAAGGCGGTCGTCAGTCACGCAAATACATCACTTCCTTCAGACAATTTTGGATTGGTAGAATCCTCTATGGTTTTTATTATTGGTGGTTTTTCTTATTGTTCTCGCAAGACAAAAACACGATCCGGCTTCATCGTGCAGTGGCTTCAGAGTCCACCACTTTTCCACTCAAATTAATTTAGTAAAATTTGTTTTCCAGCTTGACAAAGTTAGTGATATCAGCAGGCGACTTTCGAGAGTTGTTTCAGGTCTAGATAGTCACTTGATTGGCAGCTGTCTCGCACGGCACCATATTCTTATCTTTGCCGATCTTGAACTCGCCGCACCTGTGACTCGGCGATGACACACACAATTGCAGCAACCGCAATAACAAAAGATATAAATTGAATAGAAAAAGTTCATTTGGAGCATTAGGTATAGGTCCATTCTGCTATGAGTGACATTGCCAGCACAAAAAGCGAGTTTCATGGTTCAAAATTAGAAGACCAGTTAGACTCAGAAACTCTCCCTGTCTCCGCGACAACCACAAGCAACAAAAGCCCTAAAGGAAGCGCTCATCCAGTTGAAGATGATAAACTAGCTTATTCTGATAGACTAGCTTATTCTTCAACACCAAATATGTCATATGCGAGCCATAGTGATGGAGATCGCAAAGGTATTTCTCACCAAAAACCCAGAAAGAAGGATGAACACAAGAGGGGCGTATTCTGTTCTTTTAATTTTCTCAATTTCTTTCATATAGGAATCGAAATGAGTGGTAGTGACAAGAAATAGAAGTGACTACCTGTTCGAAGGTTTGGCCCGAAATATTGGCAGCAATATCGGCAGTAAGTCACATCTCTTTGAGATTCATGAAACTTGACCAACAGTGTGAAGAATTGTAAGGATGGTAAGCTATTGCAACCCTAAATGTGCAAGATCTAAGAGGAATAATTGAGCATAATATATCACTATTACATGACACACTGAAATATGATGAAGCATTGTGGTGGAGCCCGAAAGTTTACCTGTCAAAAATCATGAGCAGTGTTGAAAAACACAAAGTAAACGAAATTGAAATTCGTAAGCTTTTTGACAGCGTTCCGTCACTCTTTCTCAGCTACTTAAGATTCAGCATCATTTGTTTTATCTGCATGTGCATAAATAGCCGCTCGGCAATTGCTCAGACAGATCAGATAGTCGTATACATGCCAGCATATAATTGCAACTGGTCGTAAATATGCATTTTCGCATCTCAAGAGTAGCTCTTATCATTGTTGTCCAATAACGATAACTGAACGGAAACCAAATCAATCACCTGCGATTTGCAATTGGCAAAGCGACCGCTACCATTTTGTGGGGTTTGGCACATTAGTGGGGGACACCGTTCCTCCTCAACACCCCGGATCTTGAGCTCCGAAATGTCTTGGGTGATAGGCAGCGGGGCGACTAGAGGGGTGTACCTCTAGGTATTGTGCAAGGGAAGTTTATATCCTGTAAATAGCTGGAATAACGAATTTTGCTTGATCTCCACCTCTCTTTTGCAATGCGATGCCTCTCCAGCCCTCTGATTTTACCGGGTTTACTCCGCTGAATTTCTTTTGCAAATCTCCACGTCCAATGGCACTCCCACCAACGACGACTGCTACACCCCCCAATTGCCGTACCACCACCTCGATGTACCCCCACATTATTGCTTGAGAGTGCAAATGCCTGCTCCGATTGTCGCCTATATAAGAGGGCTGCCGTCTGCCGTTATTGTTAACCATTTAGTTGCCAACTAACCTTCCTCTTCCAGTATCTCTCCATGACTATTAGCAAGCCAGCTGCCGGTGTCTACACCCCCTCTATCACCTTTTTCAAGGACAACTCCACTGCAACCAAGTCTGCTCGCGTGGCTGTTGATCTTGAGGCTCAACTCAAGCATACTCTCTACTTGGCGGAAAGTGGTCTCGATGGTGTTGTGCTTCTTGGATCTACCGGTGAAATGATCCACCTTAACCAATCTGAACGTGCCGAACTCGTCAAGTTTGTTGCTGACGGCGTGGCCAAGTCTCCATACGCTGGAAAGTTCAAGATTATGGCTGGTGTTGCCCAGCATGGCATCGACGATACCCTTAGCGACATCAAATCTGTTGCTCAGGCTGGTGCCGAGTTTGCAATGGTCCTCGCTCCAAATTACTTTGGAGCTCAAACTCCACAGGCAGGAATTGTTGAGTGGTTTTTGGCTGTCGCTGAGGAATCTGCATTGCCAGTTGTTATCTACTATTTCCCAGGCGTCTCAAACAATATCAAGATCACCATTGACTCCTTTGAAAAGCTCGCCGCTCACCCCAACATTGTCGGTGTTAAGCTGTCGCACGGGGATGTCTCGTCGTATGCCCAGCTGGCCCTCAACCCAAACATCAATCACGACACCTTCTCCACCTTGACCGGACTTGGCCAGGTTTTGCTTCCAGCCATGTCTGTGGGCGTTGAAGGTACCATTGATGCCATGTCTGGCGTTTACCCCAAGACCCTCAAGAAGCTTTGGACGTTGGCTTCCGAAGGAAAGTACAAGGAGGCCCAATCCATTCAATACACCGTCAGTTGTGTGGAAGAACTGGTAGCTACTTATGGTCCAAGAGGAATGAAGTACATTTACAACAGAGTTTTGGGCTACGGTAGTCCAGCTGGCAGAGCACCAATGGGAACCCCATTGAGCGCCTCCGAGGTTGCTCCTTTTGACAAGGCAATCGAGGCTGCTATCAAGCTCGAAAAATCTTTGTAAATGGATTAAAAATGTCACAAAACCTGGGAATTTCTTATAATCTTATAGTTGACTCTAGTGAGTGAATGCATGCATCAGTACGGATATAGCTGGTCCCAAGTCAGCGTAGAACGTATGCAGGCTGTGTTTTCACCATGATGCCGCTTTGGTGGACATGATTTTAATGTCATTGCGTTTCTGGTATTTTATTTCGCTGAAATGTGACTACAGTTTTCGGCATTTAATTTAACGATTTCGGTTGATGAGTGCCTTCCTAACTGGGGATAATTCATGCACGTCAGCCAATAAATCTGGGCAATTTGCGGTGCCTTACAAATGTTGATCAGTTTTCATTATATCGGTTTAGTCGAAAAAAGCCTATAAAGAAGCTGTTTCTCAAAAGATGTAAAATATAATCACAATGGCCCTTGCCTATGAATTATTGCTGCAGAGGGATTGTGAAATCGATAGTATTCTATTCAATCCGTTTCATGTAAACGTCAAAACAGCAGACATTCCGTACTTTGTAAGTAACCAAAGAATCGAATTTCCCAGCACCATTGTGAAGAAACGCCTTTTGTGGTGGTCATACTACAAGAAGCGATCAAAACCCGTTATTAGAAGGCAAGTCAAGCTGAGTAGTCTGAGACGCAACATTGAAAGTACTACCAAACAAAGCCTCGATATTTCTCCTGCTGACAATGACTGGCAATACGACTGTTATCCTGATTTTGATTTAAATGTCTCTGATGAGCCAGGAACTGGAGAAATCGACCTGCACCATCATCTCGATGACAAATGTCAATTGATGATAGGCACTGCGCATTGTGACCGTTATCAAGATTTCAATATCGATAATTCTAGGCTTAAAGTGGATTTTGACAAGTTCAAGCAAGATAATGAAGTTCAACCTTTGACCCCGCAGACGGTCGAATCGGAAACAACCTGTTCCTCACCGCTAACAACGCTCAGTTCTCATTATGCACCTCCTTCAACCATCAGCTTCAGCCTGCCTAGTATTCTCAATTTATCCAGCTTATAAAGATAGGCACGAATTCTTCCAATTGTAGGACACTTGAAGAAAAAAAGAAATAAATATTTTACATATAGATATATAGTTAATTAGATTGAAAGAGAACATCTGCAGTTAAGCTTTTGACGCACGCTGAAACACTTTATGACCAAGCTTGTATACTCTGCGAACAAACCCCTCTGCATCAATGATTGTCAAATCTGCATCAGCTCCAGCACTGAGAGTACCCTTTTTACCCAAAACACCGAGGGTACGAGCTGGGTTTGTAGTAACAGTCTTGAGAGCGGTAGCCAGAGGAATATTAGTCCACTCCATAAGGTTACGAAGTGATTCATCAAGTTGAATGGCCGAGCCAGCAATGGTATCCGTGCCAGCAAGATATAAGTGATTTCCTTCTTTGACAATGGTTTGGGTTGACCAGGCATATGTGCCCGAAGGAAGACCCATTGGGCTCATGGCATCAGTTACCACACAACATCCCTCCGGATTGGCATGATAGGCAATGGCTACACAGGAGGGATGAACATGAATACCATCTACAATGATGCCAAACGATGGTCTCACGTTTTGTTTTGTTCTCGTCTCATCGATGCTCTCGCTAAGATCTTTTCTTGTGGCTCCGAGGAGACCAAAGAGACCAGACTCTCTGTGGTGGGGCTGGGTCATAGCGTTGTAAATGTGAGTAACCATTGAAGCACCATTTTTGACTGCTTCACAACCACCCTTATACTTGAGAACAGAATGGCCGAGGGACACCACAAGACCCATCTTTGTCAAATCTTGAATAGAGTCCATCACACCTTCTTGTTCAGCAGCCACAGTAATGATACGAGCTTGTTTTAAATTCTCTTCACCATACATATCTTTGAAGGACTCAATTTTATTGGGGGCGGTGATGATTGCTTCCTTTGGATGGCAACCTGGTTTCTTTGGTGATAGAAACGGGCCTTCAAGATGAGTGCCAAGGTTCTCGGAACCATAACTTATCCGTTCAGGTGCCAAAGAGGGCAATACTTTTCTGTAGACATGAGGAAACGTCGAAGGAAGAGTAGGGCAGAACGCAGTAACACCAGTTTTCACCATCTGTTTCGAGAGATACTTGAGGCCTTGCTGAAATGCCTCTGATGAGCCGTCACCATATTGGTCGTCAGAAAAGTCAAATCCGAAGGCTCCGTTTATCTGTGCGTCAATAAAACCTGGAGATACAACGAGGCCATCAAGGTCTATGTTCGAAACTGGCTGGCCATTGTTACCAGAGGGTTCTAAAATTACACCCTCTTCTCTATCAATGAGCAACTCACCCGGAATAATTTTGCCGTCCACAAAAAGGGCGCAGTTAACGAAACGAACAAATCTATGATCCGGATCATCGGCAAGCATAGCTTTATCAGAAAACACAGACGCTGGAGAAGAAACCTCAAATGATGAGTTCATAGAAACATCATAGGATTCGGTATCTGAATTGGCGTGCGAGTCAACATGAAGGGTCTTCTTAGGAGTAGACATCATGTTGATAAGGTTTCACTTTACTTTACAGGGAGATGACTAAAGAAAAAAAAACGTTTATTCTTCTAGGGCAAACACCCTTTTATATAAGCGAGGAAGACACTTTGACAGACGGCAGCCACAACCTTCCTTTTTCTTATTGTTGCGCTTCTCATTGTTAATGTACCTCTGAGTGTAACATGTTACATTGTACTTCCTGATGAGGAATGTGTGGGTTGCATCTGCAATTCGGGAGATATAGGTCACGACTCCGCCCATGGGATTTCTGAAGACCAGAGGGATAATTCTAGAACGCACCTGGCTAGTTACTGCACTCAAATTTCCCCCCATTTGGACCTCACCATCCAAAGATTTTTCACAACTATCTTCTCATGCAAACGCATGTAACAATTAATGGCAGGTAGTAGGCATGTCTTCTGCTCTCACAATTCCGATGGTTCGGCAGATGTAACATGAGTAACCGACAGAACAATGACCGTTGAAGCCAGTGGCTGGCAGAGCCTGCATTGGGCGGAAGATGATAGAAAGACAGTCCTTCTACAGGTGACGTGACATGCAGATTGCTCGCCGATAAACGGTTGTCTACTCTGCGCATTCTCTGTTATCCGCGTTATTAGTTATAGTCCTCTCATTCAACTAGGGAAGCAGAACGTATATACTTGATATAATTCAACGTATCTTGCTTTCATATTTATGCTCCTTGATTATCACATTTTTTTTGATAGCCTTTCTTTCCACGTGCTCAAGTTCTCTTATAGGAGATGTCTCGATGTTTGTATTGCAAATCCAAAAGACAACGTTACGAGGTTGAAGAGAAGAAAGGCGACTGCTCAAGTAACTAAAAGTACCATATTAAATGTTTTCCACTATCATTTTTTTCTACCTGGCGGCGGTTAGCAGCTAAAATGGCCGTCAAACAGATGTTATAATATATCCGACTGACCCAACCCAAAACATGCTAGGTCTAACCGCCGCCGCCCCATACATTATATCACACAAAGCTTCAGGTTCAGCACCAAGCTGCTATTTTTAAGAGACAAGAGGGTCGAATGAGCAGTCGACAGCCATTGCCCGAAGATTTTTTCTTCAGTGGGGGGTTCAAACGTCATAAAGCTGGTCTTGCAAATGACGACTCTTTTCATTCTAGTCACCTTCACGATCTGAGCGAATCCCCTTTATCAGGTGCTGTTCCTCAACAACCTGATAATGATATTCCACCGGCTCTCCTCAAAGCAATTGGGCAAATGCACACTGTTGGATTCAATGGAGATACAATCACTCCCTCCATCAAGGAAATGATTCAGCGACATCATGTTGGATCCGTAATTTTGTCTGTGAAGAACATGAGAGATGTCGAGGCTACCAGACAGCTAATATATGATTTACAAAAACTTGCTAAAGATGCTGGTCATGAGCAGCCACTACTTATTGCCGTTGACCAAGAAAACGGAATGTTAAATAATCTACACGACGAAAAGTACTTGAGCCAGTTTCCAGGATCGATGGCAATGGTTGCTACAAAATCCACTTCATTGGCACGACAAGTGGCAGAGGCAACTGGAAAGGAATTGCGAGCGGTAGGTATAAATTGGATTCTGGGACCGGTGTTAGATGTTTTGACAAACTCGACTAATAGGTTACTAGGGGTGCGAACAATGGGAGAAGATCCCATCGAAGTAGCTGAATTTTGCGATGCTTACATCGATGGATTTGATGCTGCAAGACAAGCAAGTTGCGGAAAGCACTTTCCTGGCTATGGAAACGCCACGGTCGATTCAGCACTTGGACTGCCAATCATTCCAGACACAATAGAGCAGCTAGAAGCTTGCTCCTTAATTCCATACAGAAAACTTGCAAAGAAACTGGATTGTATTATGATTGGGGGAGCTGCAGTCCCAAAAGTAAGCGATGAGATGCATGCCTGCCTCTCAGAGCGAATCGTTCGGAATCTGCTGCGCGAAGACATTGGTTTTGACGGTGTAATTCTAAGTGAGTGCTTGGAAATGGACTTACTGTATGATAATATTGGTGTTAGGCAAGGTGCTATTAACGCTGCCGTGGCCGGATGTGATTTAATATTTGTGTGTTCATCATTCAAACTACAAAAGGAAGCGATTTCTGGTATTGCGGATGCTTATCGTAATTCCATACTTACTGAGAGAATGATTTTAACAGCCGCTGAACGAATAGCATGTGTGAAGCGTAAAAAGTTAGACTGGGCGGAGGCACTGAATCCTGCGCCGCTGTCTTACATTTTGCAGCTAAAAGCTGATCATGCATCACTCTCTGCCACTTCGTATGAAAAATCTGTCACTCTTGTACGTGATCACAACAACTATATCCCTCTTTCACACACAGTAGAGGTAGACGCAGACATTTTAATCCTCACTCCTCTTGTGAAGAGACTAATCTCCACCAAAGCAGACGACGAATCTTTGAATCTTCTGCCAGGTGAAACAGTATTTCGTCAATTTGGCCGTGCTTTGGCTAGAGAACATCAAGGTAAGATTCTGCATGCGTCTTATACGGCACATGGGCTGACATCATTTCATGAACGTCTGATCGAGCGTGCGAAGCTGGTAATTATCGTCACCACTGATGCCACCCGTAACATGTTTCAAATATCATTCACCAAATATTGCTCTCACATTTGCTCACAGCAACGAAAGCCATTAGTGGCTGTGGCTGCTTCGTCACCGTATGACTTTTCTCTTGATCGCCTTATTGGAACATATCTCTGCATTTACGAGTTCACAGATAATGCTTTAGAGGCTGCTGCAAAAGTTTTATTTGGAAACCTTCCTGCCGTAGGAGTTATACCTGGAAGCAGCAGACGTAACATGATTTCGAAGCCTGCTAGACAAGTGTCTACTAGAAAGTGGTTGGTAGAAAAGATGGTCGCCGAACGTGATCTCAAGAAGCTGAAGTCATTGTGGGAGCTTTGTTTCCCTGATCGGAAGAGTGGCTACACTTTAGACGCATTTAGAGCTTTGATGGAAACTTCTCAAACTCACTTCGTAGTGAGAAATTCCAGTACAAATTCCATTTTCGGCTTCTGCGCAACTTGGGTATCAAATAAGGTGGGTAGCATTCCTATGATCTTTGTGGAGCCGTCACGTCAAAGGATGAATGTGGGACGTAATCTTCACGATCGCGCAATGAAGTATCTACTCCAAGAGAGGAGAGTTGATCGTGTCCAGATTGGATCTACTGTTCCAGCATTCCTTGGAGGAATTCCAATGAACGAATCACTTGAGAAAGTGACATCGTTCTTTCGAAGCGCAGGATGGAACATCGATCTAAATAGCATCGGACAACACAATACAGGGTCAGACTCAGCCATTCTGATCGAGAAGTCCACAATGCTCATCACTAATCTTCAAAGTTGGACACCGTCAAAGAAGTTGACTGATGAATTGGAAATGATTGGGATCAAATTTGATATTTGCCAGAATGAGTCCCAAATTTTTGAGGCTAAGCGTATTATTTCTCAGCATTATCTTCACATGGAGGGACTTCTGGATCTATATGACGATGTCTATGTGAGCTCTGGAGATTCCAAAATTGTTGTCGTTTTGGATCCGAGTAAGCGGAAGGTGGTAGGGTCAGTGGTACTCTTTGTTCGTGGATCGTCAACTTCAATTTGGATGCCATGGATCTATCACTTCCAAGATGCTAGAATAGGAGGAATATGTGGTCTCGTCGTTGACCCTGAATATCAAGACCTGACCAGGATCTTTTCTCTAGGTTTAGTGGCATGTGGTATTCGACAATTCAAATTACAAGGGTTTGATAGATGTGTCATTGATCAAGTAGCCGGACGGGAACTTGATGTTGCCGTTGTTAACGGTTTCAAGCCTTGGAGAAAACATCTGCGAGTGGTGGCAGATGCGAAAAGCATGATTATCGACTAGATTTGCCTTTAGTTAATTAAAGGCAACAGTGGCGCTTTTCACCAATAAAATGAAACGAAGCTTAATTTTTCCTAAAGCTTATAGACATTTTATTAATTTGGTCAATCACGCTTCACTTTTCAGTGCTCAATGCCCATACTGTCTTCTCCTTTCATAAAAACGAAGTTTAATTTTAATTTATTTTCCGACCTCCTAAATGAGTCTAGAGAAACGGGAGATAGCATATATTCAAACTGCATGGGAATGTGACACAGTGGCACACGCACAAAAAAATGATACCTACCTGATTAGGAAGGGAAATAGATTTGGGTAGGGAATGTCACATATTTTAAAGCGCTAGGCAGAAAACTGGGGAATGACAACGGGCAGGAGCCGTTTATTGGGCATCCACATATGCCATGAATCACTTGAATGTCTATGGCTAAGATTTTTTTACAGGTTGGTTTGGTAGCATTCGCTCATGATTAATTATCATTCTGGTTTAGACTGTGACACGAGTTTCAGCGTGCTCGCTTGGTACCGAACAAAACCAATGACGCATCGGACTTTGTCTTATCAGCAATTATACCGCGTCCGTTTACCTTGGCTGGGAGCTGATCGTGCCATATTGGACTACTGGTCCAATCAAATAGTGGTACTTGAAGCAAAAATGGAATACGGGTCGTTGCCCCATTTATCATAGCCTATACTACTTTAAACACTCGAGTCCAATGCAACCATGCAGAGAAGAATAAAACAGTAAATATTGCAAGTCATGTAATACTCACCAGTTCAAGTTCATTTTGTCCATTAAACTTATGGTTCACTCATACTCCCCTTTCGTGTCAGTACAGATTCAGGAACACCCGTAACAGTCCCGAAATACGGGCCCAACTCTTAGTGTAGCGTTGAACCCATCTGTGTAGCCTGCAGCCTCACTGTAGCACCACTGTAGCCCTAACAGCTGTAGGTCTAACATGGTGACTTTACGGTGACATAATATAAATATATCCACCTAAATCTCGCTTTACACATTCTTGCGTCAAATCCTTTTCTTACTTCCTTCATAGTCAATTTACTTGCTATTAGCCCGGTTTGTAAATTCTGGTAAATTGTCTCAGCTGTGCCTAATCGGTCTTGAAACATCCATTCGTCCTCAGACATCAGACCGCTGAACGTTGGTGGAAGCAAGACGGGAACCAGAACTTGACTCAAATTCTGCAGTTCTTACGTGGGTTTTCAACTCCGTGCAAAACGTTTGGCAAGAAGTGTCTCTTCGTGGTTTGATCTAGACCTCGTCTAAGAGATCTCCGCACTCAACTCATTTGGTCTAAAAGACAATCATTTCTGCATATTTTACAAACTCAAAACTCAAATTCAACACAATGCTAGCAAAAAGTGCAACATCGAGTGCGTCTACAAGCCATGCAGCTGGTTCTGCAGTGAGCTCAAGCTTACAGTCTGGCTTAACAAGCCCCTCTGAATCGTCCTCAATAAGCGCTGATTTTGATATCACACCGCTTTCATCAACATCCTCGCCGCCGTCTCCTCCACATGCAATGCCTACTCTCAGGACTGGTCTCAATACAGAATCACTGGCCGATGTCATTAGCGCAAATCGTGCTGTGCTTAGTGCAACTTGTGAAGTGACACTTTTACAACAGATTGTTGATGATTTAGCAGCTGAAATGGCAGCCTCGTTGGCTGATATGGAGTCACCATCCATGCTTATATCTGGTGTTGGATGTCTTCCAACTGGTAATGAACACGGTTCTGTACTTGCAGTTGACTTGGGGGGTTCATCTCTGAAGATTGCTTGTGTAGTTTTGCCAGGTGGTGCTAGTAAATCTGAGCATCATGAGGTTCCTAAACATATCAAAACTGCTAGCGGTGCTGTTTTTTTTGCTTGGATTGCTGACAAAATTGCCAATGCTGTTATGGCTAATAACCTACAAATGCCAGTCGATATTGGAATTTCCTGGAGCTTTCCACTACGCCATACACCAGGAATAATCGAAGATGGAATAGTTGACGGTATGGGGAAGGGGTACACCGTTATAAATGAAATTAAGGGCTGGTCACTTAAGACAGCGTTAGAAGAGGCTTTGCTAGCTCGTCAAGTCCGAGCTACGATACGCGGTGTTGTCAATGATGCAATTTCAACGCTTTTGGCTCACTGTTATCAAAATCCGGATACCAGGCTAGGTTTAATTCTTGGAACTGGTATCAATTGCTGCGCACAACTGCCTTTTAAAAATACGCTTACCATTGTAAACACAGAGCTTTCTATGCTTGGTAAACGCATCCCTGAAACATGCTGGGATAAGGAGATTGATGAACAAGTGGAAATACCTGGATACCAGCCTATGGAAACTAAAGTAAGTGGAAGATATCTCGGGGAAATATCAAGACTCATAATCAGAGATATGACTAAAGCTGGTATGTTGTGTAATGGAAGTTTACCAGAAGGTCTTGGGTCACCTTATGCTTTGCAATCTGCTACCGTAGCTGCTCTTGAAGAGCTCTATCATAGCGGTAATATTGAGGAAGCACATTCCTTTTTTCAGGCAGTTCATCCTTGCCCTGCCATGACTATGAGTGATATTCAACAAATTTTGTGGGTCATTTCCTCGGTCTCAGATCGTGCTGCAGCAATAACTGCTTGTGGGCTTCATGCTTTAGCATCTTTAAGAGACCCAGAATCGAAAGAAATTGTGGTGGGATGCACTGGGACTGTCATAGAGAAGTATCCAGGATTTTACCAAACATGTCAGAAGTATGTCGATGTTATCGGTTCACCTCGTGGCAATAAACTCAAGTTGGAAGTTGCAGGCGAAGGTTCATTTATAGGTCCTGCTGTTGCATGCCTCATGTAGCTTACATGATTGCATTTTGCATTACTTTTGTATCATGAACACACACATTCAACTAGTGTGGAAACCGAAAGGTCATTAGTTTCATAGCAAAAATAAACTCGAATACAATACAGCATTATAAAAATATTAGCGGTTCAACGATGAAGTGACGCAGCAAAAATTAAAATTATTCCTCCTCTTCTAGAGCGTTGTGTTTGTTGATAATTGTCAAAAAAACTTCTTGTAACGCTGGCGGGCTAACAGAATAGTTGCTAACTCCAGCATATAAACACATCTCTTCCAACGATTCAAAAATTGTAGCCACACTGTTACCAGGTACACTGAGTGTGATCTGGCCTTGATAAAATCTATCCTTGACAGTTGTTCCTGGCAATTTGTTTGTTATATCGTCCACAACCTTCTCCATCTCGTCTACTGAAGTATGAGGAGCATTGGCACAAACTAAATGCACCACAAAAAAGTTTGAGTATTTGGACCGTAAGTAGTTTGTTTCGCCAATAGCAAGCATTCGCTTCGATAGTATTCCGGCTCGGTTAGCTAGGGCATCTGCTTCTTCCATGGAATGGGTCGTAAGTACAATTGACCGTCCACCAGCAACTCGTGCCAGTGTCCTCCACATTATTCTCTTGGCAAAAGCATCCATTCCACTAGAAGGCTCATCTAGCAATAATACTTCAGGATTACCTATCAGCGCTACTGCTAATGATAGCTTGCGCTTATTTCCGCCACTGAGCTTTGAAGAAAGTCTGTTTCTGAAACGTGTCACTCCTACAGCGTCCATGATTCGATCGACTTGGTGAGAAACATTTTTGAGACCTCTGACTTTCCCGTAAAATGACAAAGTCTCATGAACTGTCATCTTGTCCATAGCATCAAACTGAGGACAGACACCCAGCTGGGTTCGTGCCGAAGACTTGTCCGTGCAAATAGATATGCCGTCCTTACCAATATATACATCTCCTGAGCTAGGAATAACCTCACCGCGAATCATGTTGAAAACAGTAGTTTTTCCAGCTCCATTAGGACCTAGCAAGGCAAAACATTCACCATGCTTAACGGCATATGACACATCGTCTACTGCGGTCATTACTTTGTTTGTTGAACCAATAGTAAACTCTTTAGAAATGTGAGAAACAATAAGACCATAGTCAGAGCATCCTGTCTGCAAGGCACGTTCTACTTTGTTAGCTTCAATAGTAGCATCCTCATCTTCAACAGAGGGGATGGCTGTCTCAGTATCTGAGGTGGCATTCTCATTATTTCTGAGTGCAGCCCTTCTAGCCTTTCTTGCTCTGTAAGCCTTCCTTATCTGATAGCAAATCGTATACCTCAATAGCCTTCGCATGTTGAGCCTGTACTTCCCGCTATCCCACCATATGAGGATTCCAAAGTAAAGCAAACTTTGAACTGTCAGATATAATATTGGTGCTCCGTATGCCATTATATTAGCCATGTAGGAAATTGGAGTGGATCCTGAACAAAGAATTCCAAAAAGGTTGAACAGAACCCAAGAAGCTTTGAGCATAGAAGGGGATGGTGAAAATAAAGAGATGACAAAATGGCAAATGTTCTGAGCCGTCTCCACATTTGATGCATCAGCGTTGGCAATAACTGAAAGCTGTGCTAAAAACCAGATAAGAAAGAAAATGGCTTGATAGGCAGCACCTAAGGCAAAGCCAGCCAACTGACTCTTGACCATCAATGAAAACACAAAACAAAGTAGCGATGAAGCCAAAAAGTACAGCATCAGAACGACAAAAAACAGGCCAACGGCAACAACATTGGAATTACTTCCAGCAATCATAGCAGTTACTATCACTGAGATAATAAGACCAAGCAAGAAATTGAATAAGGTATAAGCAAGCCATAAAGGTAGGACTCTTAGCCCGTTAGAGTATTGCATAGCCCTCACCTTGCTGAGCTTCTCAAAGGTGGGATAAAGTACAGTAAATGCAGGGGCTAGACATAATGCCAGTCCAAAGTAAGTGGCAAATTGAAGAGAATCACCAGTAGATTTGTTCCAAGGCACTTGAAATGGAGACCAATTAGTAACAAGGCTCACATTTGTTCTCATATTGTTGGCTAAATTAAGCATTCCGACAACATTGTCTGCACCATAAAGTTCGTTGTCATCATCCAACTTGTAAGCAATGAGAGTGTCAAATATTCCACCAGGACTTATGAATGAGAAATTGGAATTGATTGTGTTTCTGAAGTCACTTATCGATGGAACAACGTAGATAGCATTATCAACAATACTTTCAAGGGTTGTATTGGTAGTAGCGTTGAAACTCAAAAGCCATTTGTCAACGTTAAAATTGTTGTTAGCAGTGACATTTGACGACACTGGCATTGCCATATCCCATAAGTCTGCGCTGAAAAAGTAGCGAGTACTTAAAAGTTCATCAGGTCTACAGCCGGCACTCTTGAAGGATTTCACAAAAGTTAGACACGCAGCACATACAATAATAGGTATAGCTACAATTGCAATCTCTGGCCAAGGGTTCCTCTGACAAATGAACCATCTTTTCCCAAGCATTACAAGAGTCTGTTTAATCAAGCCAGGACGTTCTCCAATCATGTCACGATCTAGAAGTTCACCTTTTGAAGTACTAGCATCAAGCTCGTCTTGAACTTCAAGTTCTCCAAGGTGATCATTCTTGGCAACTTTCAAAAAAACATCCTCCAGCTCTGGTCCTGCAACTCTGAATTTAACACCCTTCCTTTCAAGAGATGCTGTAGTCTTGGCGACAGACTTGATATCAACCTCCTCTACTCTGCCACTCATGTGATGTATTCTGTAACCGTGTCCTAATTCGTTTTTGAGAACGGTAGATAAGCCTTGTGCTTTAAGCACACCTTTAGATAGAATAACGACATTATTGCTCAGAATATCAGCTTCATCAAGAAAGTGGGTAGCAAGAACCATAGTTACCTGGGAATTTTGTTTTGCTAATAAAATATCCCAGATTTTGCGTCTACTGATCGGATCCAGACCGGAAGAAACCTCGTCAATACAGCAAACGTTGGAATCACCACTGAACATTATTGCAAGTTGGAGTTTTCTTTTCTGGCCACCACTCAAATCTTTAGCATAAGAATCCAGTTTCTTTTCTAAATCACAGTTTTTGATAAGACTCGATATTTCATCTTCAAGCTCCTCTGCAGTTTTTTGAGGTGATCTCATACCACACCATATTTGAACGTGTTCCTTTACAGTAAGCCGATCCCACATGACGTTCCGCTGTGGGCAAATACCTAGCTTCGAGAATTGATGGAGATTAATTTGTCCTGCAGAAGGATTTTGGAGACCCGCAATCATTTCAAGGGTCGTAGTTTTACCAGATCCATTAGCACCGAGTAAGGCTACAATTTGTCCTTCACCAACATTGAATGACACGTCATTGACAGCATATATGGTTGCCTTCTTTTTGAACGGATTTTTGAAAATGGAGCTGGTATTAACTTCTTCGTCATCGTACAGTTGCTTGTATTGCTTGCAAAGGTGATCAATCTCAATAGAGTGCTTTTGAGAAGGATTGACAGCAATTGAAGGCAGACCATACAAATACTCGTCAACATAGACTGCAAGAACAAAATAGACCACGATATGAAATATAGCAGCAAAAAAATTGGGCAAGATCAAAATGCCATTGGTTTCCGGGGCACCCTTGATAAGATTAATAGCAAGCTTTTGACGCTGCCATTTGGCACACAAGGCTAGAAAGTAAACAAAGTTACAAGGAGGAAACAACCATGACAACACGTAAGCGGGTGCAGCCTCCCATTTCCCGGTCGATTGTGTGACGATAGTAACAAGCAGTGCCAGAAAGGTACAGAATCCAGTTGAAATGATGCCAGCAAGTTGCGTTTTGTTAAAAAATGCTGCCAAAAACAAACCAAATGAAAGCAAAGAAAATCCGGTCAAGAGGTAGAAAAAGAAGAAAATAGCATAACTTGCTTCCGCAAAGAGAATTGTCTTCATTAGAATAGACAACACAATCCAGCCCAAAAGGTATACTAAACTGAAGCTGGCAAAATAAGCAGCCATCCTTTCAAAAGTAGAAACGCCCATACAAGAGAGAAGAGAGCTCAATCCAAACTCACGCTCATGAGAGACAAAGCCGGTAACATGATAAACAACGCCGAGAAAGCCCAAAAAGAAAACTGGGGAAAGATAGTTGTACAGGGCTTTCATGAAAACATAAATTTGCTGATCATCTAACCATTGTTGGGTGTGGGAAGTGTATGGCAAACAATTAACCACCGAATCGAATCCTGCAATTGCGTTATCCACAGCCCATTGCAAAGGTGTGACATATTTGTCAATGTCAGACATGTCCTTCTGATTAATATTGACTTTGTAAATTCCAGCATTAGACTGTAAAGTGTAATTGTAGATCTGGTTTGTCTCATCAACTGAATTCCACTGGACTCCGCCGAAACATTTCGAATAACCAGAAAGAGACTGCTTGCAGACATCGAAGACATCATCTGGATTCTCCAAAAAACGAACTTGAGAGGACGGCAAATCACTAAATGCCCTGGACATAATTTCCTGAACGATTGGCTTTTGAACAGTTGCCGAATCACCATACCAAACTACAAATTCACTGGAGGATATAGTCTGGGGAATGGATTTGATAGCAAAGGGGTCTTTTGTTACACCATAGTATTGATTTCTAACATAAAACTGTTTAGAAACAGCCATGTAAACGGTGAAAGCAATAGGTAACGTCAATGCGCGCCATATAGTAAAAAAGCGAACTCTCCAGAGACAAAGGAGCGTTTTGCGAAGCAACGAGCGAACACGTCGTTCTCTGGGATTTACATTTCGCGAATATCTTGGACGATACCGTGGCATTTTCCAGGAGAAAGACATGGCTATAAGTGCCTAAGATAGGCGCTCTGAGCTCGCTTAAGTATTTCCTTGTCAGAACTTGATGTCAAACATTCATTTCACGGTTTACGTTGCTAGCCCGAGTGGGGCATAATTTCTTTTTGGGGCGGAGATATATGCGGAAAAAATTTAAAGTTGCAGGAGCGTTCTCCGGGGTAAGCGTTTTAATCTATAGAAATACGACTCCATGTGACACTTTTGTACAATGCTTACTATGGAACCGGTCTCATAGATGGCATCTTTTCTACAAAATTGATGTTGCCATTGACTCAAAGGATCACTCCTTTTATCCTATTATCATTCCAAGAAAAGCCTTGGCAAACTCTTAGTCCTAGAGCAAAACGCACTAACTGGGGCTCAGAACCTCCATCCTCCGCTTAAGTTGGGACAGGCAGGATCATGACTCAGGTGTGACATGTCACTCACACGAGGGTTATTGCGAAAAGTTAGTCATCGATTTGGAGAGTAAGTTGGGAGTCGTCATTTTGGCATTCCGAAATTGAATAGCGAAATCTAGTGAGTCAGACATGATTTTCCATTGAGAGCTTCGTTGCTTTCTGTGACTGATGCCAAGCGTAGAGCGGCTCCGCCACCAAAAAGGAATGAATCTGTCAAGCACGATGTAATAAATATTATTAACTTCATCAGTACATATTCGGTCCGACTCAGGCAACGTTGGTTGACCACGTTGATGGCTCGGTCCAGTCAGGTCATGGATTTTTTGAAGCTGCCTGAATTGGAACTACCCCCTCTGGGACACTAGTAGGCTCTTTAATTTGGGATAAATAATGTCACTGGTGTCTCCCTGTATCACATGCAGTACGCCCTTCTTTTGGTAATACTCTAAAAGAGGCACTGTGATTTCCTTATACTTGGCGAGTCGCTTCTTGAAAGTATCAACATTATCGTCTTCTCTTTTGCTCAATGGCTCGCCGGTGACGTCATCTTTACCAGGTACTTTTGGCGGGTTGAACGTGAGGTTGTAAATTCTACCAGAGGGCAGGTGAACCCATCTATTTTCTATTCTGTCAAGAATAACCTGTTCTGGAACATCCAATTGAACAACAAGGTTGAGATCTGCCTTGGAGCGGGCCAAAGTTTCATCCAGCTTCTGAGCCTGCGGAAGAGATCTTGGAAACCCATCCAACAACCACGAGGAAGTGGAATTGAGCCAGTTGTTGGAAGCCAAATGGCGGCTGATCAGCTGGATCATAATCTCATCATCGACAAGGCCACCGCGTTTGATAATGCCCTCGACTTTATGTCCAAGGTCTGTTCCCTTTTGAATGTTGTCTCTCAAGAGGTCACCCGACGATACCGAGGGGATGGTGGGAAAGTCTTTGAGCATTCTGCTCGTCATTGTTCCCTTCCCAGCGCCTGGGGCACCGAGTAGAAGAGATCTGATGGGCCGCAATTGTTTGGACATTACACAAAATTGCACCTCTCTCGTTGCCTGGATCTCAGGGGCTGGACTTTTTCTGCGAGAACCACTAGCCTTATATAGCTTGTTGCTGAGGGACGAGTCCACCGTGCAGGCAAGGGTGCTCTTTTTGGCGCCGCTCTGTGGCGTTCGGCTGCGGGGTACTCATTTTGGCTCAACCAACACCCACTGTTTGTTGAGAGAACAAACTGTGAGGCTGTGACGCGTACTACAGCATAGCGCTGGACTTGTGCAGAGGCACGACAGCAATACTGTTAAACGGTATGAGCTGCTAGACTGTGTGTCTTGGGCGAGGTTTGATACCACAGTGGTGCTAGTCATTCACTCAGGGGACTCCGTGGCTTATTGGTGGAGTGGAGCTCGGCTTTTGACGCTCTTACCGAGGCCGGCTACGTTTGCGTGTGTTTCTTGGCTTTTTCTTTTACAGAAGGTTGTGGCTTTTCATGATATTCATCATTCTGTAAAGCCTAGTCTACTTTCAAGTTGTCTCCTATCTTGACCATGTCATCGTAGGTGCCTGTAAATAACACGCGACCACTGTAGTACTGTGACCTTTTCAAAAATAAATAAATATATTAATGTACAAGTTTTTAACAAAATCTCAGTCTTCCACGTTAAGTCATCTTTGACACCTGAACTTCGACATCAGCATCAACATAAGAATCAGTGGTGCAAAACAGCGTCAAGTCTTCAAGCTCACTGACATGTTCCATGACCTCCTCTGGAATCTCCAACATTATTTCTTGCTTTGGATGATTAAGTTTAGCTTTTCGAATAGCAAATAATTGTTTTGTGCCTTTGTGCCCCAGTATTATCCACCAATTTTCAATCTTATCTAGAGGATAATTATCACATTTTACGAATCCAATCGATTCACCTTCGTCCATCTCTCTTTCAATAGTAACAAGCAAATTACCATCTTCTTGCCAACGATAACCCATTTCTATAGAGGGGTAGCTATTGACAAATTCCACAATATCTGCCACTTCTTTACTGGCTTCGGCTTCTTCCTCTGAGACACCCAAAATAGCTAGTCTCTGCTGGTCATCTTCAAGGCTCATAAAGTCGCTCACTGACTCCACGTCATTCTCATTGGCCCGTTTGATCATTTCATTGCTGAAATGTGGAATCTGCTTTAGCGGAGAATCTTTGTCCCACACTGCTTGAACAATCATTTGAGCAAGATCGATAGCAGACATGGCATTCAGGTAACCGTTACTCGATTGAATATCAATAATACCATGAAGCAAGCTCAAGATTTTCCCCAATATCACCTGTTGATCATTCTTGAGTTCTATCGGAAGGTTGATCCGTGAAATATGCGCTTGTAGCAAAATTAAAGCTTTGAAGCGACTTTGCTCGAAAGAAATTCCCGAGACTTTTATTGGAAGCAAAGAATAAAGATTTGCGAGGGTATCACGCTCATCCCTACTAACAGGAATAACGTCAAATTCTGCAGCTGAAGTAACAATCTCTATCATACCCCGAAGCCTGGTTTTTTCATTTAGGGACAAACCAAATGTCTGCATCGTAATGAAAGAAATGTTGTAAAATGATGAGATAATAGCATTACTGGTTGCGGAGAACGTGCCCTCTTCGTTGTCCAGAGCATCTTCGGACTCTGTTTGAGAAGGCGATAATTCCACAATTTCAGCTTCTTTTAATTCATCCACTGCATTTTCAACCAAATCAGAGAGGAAATCAGATAGTCCTTCTGAAGATGCATCTTTGCAACCGTAAAAAGAGGGGTTGGCTGTAAGTCTCCAGTAGAGAAAGGTGAAAGTCAACCAATCAATACAGTCCTGCAACGAACTAATGTTTCCTTCTGCAATCTCCGGAATTAAAGAGTCAGCAATGCTGTTGGACAGCTGACTCTCAATTGGCAAAGCTTCTTCCAAAAACTTTTTGTAGTAACTGCGCTTGTTAGAACTGGTAAGTAACAAGCATCTTTTTGAAGATCCCAGCATTTGAAGAATGTCGCTGATTTGATAATTGATGTATCGATTTTCCGCACCATAATAAATCTCAGTGCCCATAATTACGACTCTTTTCGACCTCGGTTGCAAAAATGGTTTCCAGCTACTATCATATGTAGCAATGATTGCCACCGAACTGTGCTGTAGAACAAGCTTTCTATCACTTTGTGCCATTCCAGAATAAATAATACCAAATCCGTGAGACAAGCACTCTTGAACATCCAAGTCAACCAGGCCTACAACATCATTCGCTTTTTGGATGAGATCACCTCTATTGTTAGCCAGCAAAACTCTGCAGAGATCGTGATATGTTGCAAAGCACTGATCTCGAGAGTTTACATAGATGTAAGGCATTGCATTGCTTGAAAGTAAAAAGGAAACAACAGGGTGCGCAAGTGACATCATCATTGACTTATGATTAAAGATATTGGTCGACTGAAGATGAATAATTCTTTCTGGAACTTCAGGGGTAAAATTCAAAACATCAGTTATGCCCAACCATTTACTGAGATCTTTGGCATTTGTCAAAGAAACACTCATTGCAATGATTCGCATGTCTTTTTCAGAGTGATACACCATCTTTCGCATTCGAGCCAAGACTCTCTCATACACGTGTCCATCAATGCCACCTAGAGTATGAATGTCATCAGCAATGAGTAGAGATACAGCTTGAATATTTCTACGCTTAGCCCATTTTCTTGACAATAAGTCCCATTGTTCAGGGGTAGCTAAAATCACCTCGTTTTGTGCTAGCAGCCTACTGTCTGTGGCGGACTCCCCAGAAAGCTGAGTAATCGTGGTAATTGATCCATATTTCGCAAGCCAGGTGCGAGTGACGGCATCAATTTGATCTTGAAAGGGAGCTAGATATACTACCTTTCCAGGATTGTTGGATTTCAAGTGTCTAAGAAGAGCCAGTTCTGAAAGAGCAGTTTTTCCACTACCGACAGGTGAGCCAATAAACACTGAGCGACCATTTTCATAGACAGATTGAAAAGACGATTTCTGAAGATCATTCAAGCTCGAAAACTGAAGTTCTTTCAAAAGACTTTCTGGAATGGATAGATCCATTCCAAGTGTCATCTTGGTCAAGGCGGGAAACTTCTTTGGCACAACAACATTTCTCAAAGATACTGCTGTCTTGGTCTCACAGTGGAGCCAACGTTCAGAAATAAAAGAAATGAAAAAATGGGGCGGCCATATACCCGCAGGAAGATTGATAGTGAAATCAATGACATTTGTTTCCTGATAATGCTCACGTCTTAACAAAAAATGATCATCATAGAGAATTGTCTCACCGTCATTGTCCTCTACCAATACCACGAAGGACTCAGCGGAACCGTGCATTTTGTTATTCCATTCAAAGTTGGAATTAATATCAACCTCCACTTTGACAAGCGATGGGGTTATCGGGTAAACGTGCGGGAAAATCTCAATCCTTGGAAAGTGCTTCAGCATTTCATATACTTGCTTCCCGTGACGTTCGCTCCTTATAGCTTGGCCAACCTCTGCAGCATCGGATAGCAGAAAATAGTGAGACCAAGGCATTTGAGAAGACTCTGTTTTTCTAATAACCTCCTTTGGACAGTCAGGAAACTGGCTAAAGGGAGACGACGAAAGCCATATTCTATGTTCGACCATCTTGCACAGTGCCAGACATTCGCGTGTCAGCTCTGCCCATCCATGATGAAGACAAAGTTCATATAACGCCCGCAGCAGTCGTGAGGCACTTTGCGTTATGTATATCATGTCCACCATCATCGCAAAACCTTCAAGCCGCAGTCGCGAAATATATGCTTGAAGCAAAACATTGATTTTACTTGCAGGATCATCAACATCTGTATTGACAGGAATCGGAACAATCTCCATTAACTTTCCAAGCTCCTGACGTTCTTCTTGTCTGATTGGAATATACTTGAATTCTTCCGACTTGGCAAAAGTTCCAAGTAGCTCAATCGATGTGAAATATGGCTTCAGACTCCTGTTATACGTAGTCATCGAGCTATGACTAATATAAAAGTGAGACGCAATCTGTCCAATGGTTGTATCTTTCAGCCGACCGCTAGCTGGTTCATATTTGACAAGTCCATTGTCAGCCAAAACTGTAAGTGCTGAGTGAATCAAATCTTCTCTCCTATAATAAAATGCCTTTTCATCAGCCAAATCATAATCCGCACCCAATCTATAAAGTTTGGGAGCACGAATCATCCTCACATATAAGTAGGTATAGCCAAGCCAATCAACAGCTTGCTCTCTAGATGTCACATTACCCAAAACAATTTCTGCATTTAAATTGTCAGCCAGCTTCGCCATGAATTGACTCTCAATAGGCAGCTTGGCATTCATTAATGACATATAGTAATTCAATTCAGAATGGTTTGTAATGATAATACCCTCACCACTATCATCAAATCCCGGTCTACCAGCTCTACCCAGCATCTGCAAAACATCCTGCGGCGATAACTCAGTCCAAGTACCCTTTTCAGGATTATAAACTTGAGTTCCCTTGATTATCACAGTATGAGCTGGCAAGTTTACACCCCAGGCAAGAGTTGCAGTACAAACTAAAACTTGGACAAGACCTGCCTTGAATGATTCTTCAGCAATATTTCTATCTTGTCTTGACAGACCCGCATGATGGATGGCAAACCCAGAACCCAATAAGTCCTTTAGATCAGGGTGTTGGATTTCCTGGGCTCTGTCGTACAGTTCTCTCTTGATACTAGGCGTGACAAATTTATCGATCACATTGTCTTCTTCGGCTCTAGCGCGCAAGAACTTTGCTGTTTTGGCTGTCTCCTTACGGGAATGCACAAATACAAGAACCTGCTGTTTTCCAGCAAAATCCATCACTTTTTCAAAACAGCATTCATTCTCAGCTTGAATCCGTTTGAAAGCGCTTTTTTCAGTGATTCCAACAAATTTTTGAGCCAATGGACATGGCCGATAAGTTGCATCGAAATAAAAAACATTTTTTTCTGGAACTCTCATAAAGGTGGCCACATCCATATAGTTAGGAAGCGTTGCAGATAAGCCCACCAAGCGCACAGATTCGTCTGCCGTCAATGTTTTTGCGTTTCTGACTGTGCGAGCAATAATAGACTCAAGGACAGGACCACGCTCATCATGAAGTAAATGAATTTCATCCACAATAATTAAACGGACAAGATCAACGTAGCTCAAGTCTGAAGATTTTCTAGTGATAACGTCCCATTTTTCGGGAGTTGCAACCAACAGCTGGGTATTTTCAATTTGATATCTGGTCAAGTTGCTGTCACCCGTGAGTTCTTCCACATTGATGCCAAACGGTTCTAGCCGTTTTCGAAAATTTGCAACTTGCTCTTGAACAAGGGCTTTAAGAGGTGCAATGTAAACCATCTTGAAGTCGTTCAGCTCAATAGTGCCATCGCTTCTTCTGAATCGACCAATAGTTTCTAGCATTGTCAATAACGCAATATTAGTTTTGCCTGCACCGGTAGGGGCACAAACAAGCATGTTCTGTTCAGTGCCAATAGCACAAGGATAGACTTTTGACTGAACGCGGTTCAATGAATCCATGCCCGCAAAAGCAGCTTGCGCCCAAACAGGAAGATTGTTAACGGCGACGGCATTGAATCTGTCTGAGCGCGGGAGTAGTGCTGGTATGGAATATTGTTCGTAAGATTTTGCCTCAACTTTTGTACTTCCAGCAGGAAGAGTGAGCTTACCGCCACTATAAAGTCTAGAACCTTCTTCAAATACAAGTGCATCCAAGTCGACAATGCGTGGGGCTCTCTTACTCGTAGCACTAATATTTTCAGCAGGTGTCGACGATGTTGGCAATTCACTAGTTTCATCAGGAAACTTCAATCCCAAATTTTCTATTTCATTCAAAATTCTTGTTTTCTCATCATTACTGCCAGCCTTCGCCAGCCTTGTATACCAAACAATTCGTAGCCTGTTGGAAGCGAGCAGTTTAACCAAAGGTTCGCAGTCATTGTTTAATAATTCCATTAATTGTGAATAAGCATGCGTTTGAGTAACTGCAGTTGCGAGAATCTCAAACACTGGGTTTACCAACTCCTTCCCTACCTTGTTTTCTAGCCAAAGTTCGTCAATTTCGCTCACTGGAATACTTTCGGGTTCGTGTCCATCGTTTTCAATAGCGCCAACTGTCTCTTCTCCATCTGACAACTGAAATTCAGGACCGTCTGCACCTTGCTGCTCACTTTCATGTTCGTCATCATCACGTTCGTCGTCGTCGTCTTCCTCCTCCCCCTCATCAAATGAAATGGCAATTGTTGAAGACTTTTGATCATTAGCATCATCGTCCCTTCTTGTGTGATAATCGGTAATGGTCTTTGCTATCGCCAAGAGGCCATTATACTCAATATCAGACATGTCCCCAACTACCTCGGACACTTTTCGACGCCGATCGGCCAGAATATCAGCATCGTTGCTCCCATCTAAAACTGCCTCAAGAATGGAATCGGTGGCCGAACAAATAACGTCATGGGACACATCTTCAAGACGCTTCTGAACCCACGCCATCACTGAGCCATGAGCGGCACTATTTGCAGAATCTGAGGGGTAATACCGAAGGCCTGGTGCCAAGTCTGGCGGAATAAATAAATTTTTGGGTCTTGCACCCTTCTGTGATTCATTTTTTTTGGACTTTTTGGTCGTCTTGTCAGCAGCCGGCGTTGCTTGCCCTCGTTTTTTGAGATTCGACCCTAAATCGTCTACAGAAATCCGTCCAATAAGAGACTCGGGGTCACCTGTTGGCCCATTTGTAGTGTCAACAAGCCGCCGGTCAACTTTGATAACCTTATTTGACAGGTCTTTGTATCTGTAACTATCCATGGATTCAGATAGCTAAGGTTGTTGTACGAAATGTATAGTCAAATTTTTGGGGCGGTATTTGTAGTGCACGTGATAATGGCACGTTCCATCACTGTGTGCCAGACCGATGGAGGAGCAAGACAAGCGGACGTGCTGCTCAATCTACGTTCTCTCGAAGCGATAGTCTCATTGTTTGACTCTGCTATGTGTCTATTTAGAATGCACTTCACAATTGCTTGTGACAAATGCTTTGCTATATTTTGAAAGCCGTGCTCAAGCTTCATCATCGGAAACTGCCTCTGAGGGGCAAGTGCTCTGAGCACGGCTCTGTGCACGGCTTTGAGCAGCACTCTGGACGGCGCTCTGGACCACTGACAAGATATCCTGCACGCGGCGATCGTAATCCTTCATCTCTGGATAAGCCGAGTCCAAATTGATATCTCCACATTTGATGAGACTCCAGAACAGCCACATTACCACCTCGCTGTTGTCAGTGGCCAGACCCAGCTGCTCAAGGGTCTGCTTGTCCTCAAAGACTGTCAATCCTCCATCCTGTACCTTGTTTATGAGTTCGTCTGGATGTTCTGAGTAATAGGAAGGTTTGTTTGTGAGAGTCATCAACTTGATTGGATAGCCCACTTCCTGGCAGAGTTCACGCTTGACGTGTTCAATTGTGTCTGAAGGGGACACGTTGAGAGTCACAGTGTCAGACTGGTTGGTAATTGGAGCGTTAACAATAAGTTTCATGGTAATTCTTGCTGGGCAGTAGAGATACGAAAATAGTGAGAGTTATAATTGAAAGTGATGAGACGCCTTTGAGCTTGTTCTGTGATGGTCATGTTGGAAACATGCTGCTCTTTTAAGCTGTTCCCCACTCTTCAGCTTGCCTTCATCTTTAATGCCCAGTCAATCACCTGATTCTGCTTGCTACAAGCTTATGACCAAGCGTGGAAAGTCGGGGACGCTCGAGGGTCAGGAACCTGGGGTAATCCGAAGGCGTCAAGACGCCTTCACCAGACAGGTGACACCTACGTCTCTCCACAAGCCAAAGAAGAAATACAAGTAGAAGTTATTCTTCTAGCCAAATGCGATCTTTCAGATGTTCTTCAATTTCAAGCTCTTTTTTCTTTCAAGTTAGATGTCTCATGAAGTCTGAAATTCTTCATGGTGCGGCGGATTACACAATATTTTGGAAACATACGATCAGCTCGTAGAGGGTAGTGCGGAGCAATGCGGAAAAACTGCCAGCCTTCGTGCAACTTTGTTCAGATAATATCACATCAATTTTATGCATGGGTATTGAGTTAACTGCCATGTGCTCATTTTACTTACTACTCGAATATTTACATCGAAGTCGAGGTATACAGAGTTCAAACAGCCACTAAAATGAGCAAATTTGAATTTCCAAAATACTCACTGGAGGTGCACTCACATTTGACTTCCTACAGAGACAAGCAGAATCACCTCTACTTTTCGTAACCTCTTGATTGCGTCAGAAACTGATAACCGTAGAACTGTTTAGGTAGTCGCAGACAACCACGCTTATCATAATTATTCAACACACGATCTGCATTTTGACATCTGAAAACACAATTACATAAATTTATCTGTCGCTTCATTCAGCCACGCCCATAGTTTCTCGCCCTGCTCTCCATTAGCACCTGAGACCAGGTCTTTTCTGGCCGAACCCAACCTTCCGAAGGGAATAATAAAAGCTCCCGAGTCCTTCTCCTTGGTCAGTTCAGGAGAAAGAACTGCCCAAACTTCAGTACATGCTCCATATACTGCTGGGTGAAGAAGTTTATTCACCACCCATAGAGTGACACCAGATATGTGCCTGCTGAGCTCAGTTCTCAGAGGTCCTGGGTTGCAAGACACAGCAAAAACTGGAGAATCTGAAAAGTACTTGGACCACAGTATTCCCTGATACACATTGATAGCCTTGCTAACCGCGTAGTTTACACTAGGGCTCAACTTTGCAGCGGCAGTTGCATTTAGTTTATCAAATGAAAATCCTTTGTCGAATGTAGAGAAACCTGATCCATTCGATGAAACGAACAGAGTGCGCACAGTATTTGGCGGTGAAGATTTAGCAGTCTTTTTCATTATGTCAGCCAACAGTCTTTGAACCAAATGATGGCCTACACAATTAGTACCCAGTTGCATTTCATAGCCCTGCTTTGTGGTCCAATCCGAAGGTGACGCCATAACACCCGCATTGAGAAATAGACCGTGAAGTTGAGATTCCTTCTCCAAAAAGGGTTCGAGACCTGGCTTCACTGTCACCAAGTCCGCTAAGTCAATGATCAGAAAATCAACTAGTGCATCGGGTTGTTCCTTGAGCAATGCTTCTTTTGCCGCCTCAAGCTTAGTCGCAGAACGCGCAGCCATATAAACCTTCGCTTTGCGGGCTGTCAGTAGCTTTGTAACTTCAAAACCTACTCCAGAACTAGCGCCGGTAACAATGTAAACTCTTGCAGAAAGATCGTCTGGAATTGGCAAATTAGTCAAATCAGGATAATAGTACGATCCACACAGCAACGTCTGTACGTCCTGCTTGAGATCTGTATATCCATATTCAC
This sequence comes from Limtongella incommunis, assembly GCA_003706695.3. Taxonomy (NCBI): domain Eukaryota; kingdom Fungi; phylum Ascomycota; class Dipodascomycetes; order Dipodascales; family Trichomonascaceae; genus Limtongella; species Limtongella incommunis. The sequence continues at coordinate 144,793 of PPME03000019.1, forward strand.
CAAGAATCATGTTTTTCTGTTATTCGTCTTACACTAAATAATTATAGGTTGCTGCTTGTTGTAGTAATTGTAGAATGAGCAACTTCCATACTTCAATCTCCTTTTATAATCTGCTGCTCTGGTGGTACCCAATCAGTTCTTCACTCCTCTTTCAGATAACGAACAATGAAATGCTTGACACGCCCCTGGTATGGCGGTTGTGTCGCCACAGTCATTGTTCGCTTGGCAAAGTACGCCCTGTAGAATGGCCTAAAGTAAGCGCACAGTAGCATGAGCATGCATGGTAAATTATGTCCTTGCCACCCTTGAAACATAATATCCAAAGTATACATCTAATATCCGAGAGTATCTAATATCCGAAGTACAATCCCCGGACTGCGTCTTAGTGGAGGCGGCTCATATCCATTACGGCTAGCTCATTGGCATTCGCATTCAAGTCCGAAGCAACTTTTGCCACCAAGGCATTTTTGCCTCTAAGTAGCCGGAAATGCTCTCAGTCACACCAGTAGAAAGTGGCGCGGAAGGTCTATTTGCACATTTCCACTAAATCATTTATGAATACTCACCAAAGTAAACGCAAATTTGAGGGCGAGTTCAACACAATTAGCGTCGACGCAATGCTGATCTTTTGAAACGGTTGATCCGTGCTAGCAGCATTTTGAGAAGGATATCAGCCGTGGGTCTATCTGTATGTCGTGATGCAGATTGTCAATCCATTCTTGTTCTCCGTTCCACATTCCTGCAGTGTCTGCCATGTACCAAGTCTGTATAAGTGTGGGGCAGGATCCCGCTTTTTATGGCACCACTGTATCCCCAACAGGCGCCAACCAAATCAAAAGCAGCTGTTAATCAGAGCGATAACGTTCAAATACGGTGTCAAGTCTCACGAAATCACATTGGTCCACAACTTCGCAACATGTCTCTGGTGTATAACGACCCATTAGAATGGCTACGTCCAGAGCTATATTCCAAGGAAATTTCAGGTTTTTTCTACCGCCATGGCTACAATTCTCTTGCAGAGCATTATCATGAAGTGGTGCTTTCGTTCCTATTTTACCACTGCATATATTTATCTTCAAGATTCATTTTTCCAAAGATTGTCGCGCCTTATGGCAACTTGAGCAAACGCAACAGGGTCAATTTTGACATACATGTTGTTTCTCAAGTTCAGGCCTTTGTAATCATGGCAGCATCCTTCCTTCTCTTCAACGATCCAAATCTCGAGTCCGACCGTCTATATGCCTCTACGCCATATTCAGGTCTTGTTGCCGCCATGGCATTTGGATACTTTATTTGGGATACCTATATCTGCGTGAAGAACATGGCTTTGTTTGGGCCACAGTTTGTGCTTCATGGTGCTGCGTCCATGTTTGTGTTCTTCCAAGGTCAGAGACCTTTGATACATTACTATCAGCCACATTTCTTGGCATTTGAGCTTTCAACTCCTTTTGTGAATATCCATTGGTTCGCCTCTCATTTACCAGACGGCTATGTTCCTTCTATCGTGAAGGTTGTTAACGGCCTCACCCTAATGGTTGTCTTTTTTGGCGCCCGGATAGTCTGGGGAACTTACAAGGCCATCGGCCTCGCCTCTGATTGTTTGACAAGCTACAACAAGCAAGTGGTGCCATTCTGGGCCCCACTTTCTATCTTGATCCTCTACTCGATTCTCAGTGTTCTGAACGTCTTTTGGTTTTCCAAGATGGTTTCAGCAGCACTCGGTCACTTCGGAGGTGCTTCTACCTCTGATGACAAAGAAAAGAAGGAGTAGAAGCTGAGTCCGATGCTTCTCAAGGAAAGATAATTTTTATCACTATGATCGCTCTATCAATACCTAGCTATAAAATTCGAACGCCTATCACGCCGATTCAGGCTTCACGGATGAGTATTGAAAAATTCATCATTACTGTATCTCTTGTAGTCTTCCCGCTCCAAACAATTCATTGCAACCTTGACATCAGTATTAATGTCGTCAATTAGAGCTTCTTTGCTGACATAATCTAACTCTGGCCGAATGTAACCAAGAATAATCAGGCGCAGCTTAGCACCATAGAAGTCTGATGAAAATTTGTGAATAATGTGAATTTCAGCTGATTTCTTTGAATTGCCAAAGAATGGATTCCAACCAACAGACATAACCATTGGCAGTGGTTTGCGTAATTCGTTCAAGTCTCGTCCAAAGTTGGCCACAACAGTTCGGCCCCCCTCGCCTTTGACAATATCACAGTCTGATTCGTTACCGTGATAAAGACAAGCATATCCATAGTAGACCCCTGTTTCCTCAACATTTAGCGAATCGAAATCAGACTGTGGAATATTGGCTGTTGGAATACCTAATTCAGCGGACCCGCGGCCGTAACCGGCAATCACGGTCGTTTCGAGCTTCAATGGGTAAGGTTTGATAACCCTATCAGGGCCCGTGATTGATGGTCGAGTCATTGTATATTACCCGCCGGTTCTTCACACAGCAAAACAAGAGTACGAATATGAAATAGAGTTAATCTGAGCCGTCACAGATAAGCGATGAAGTCACGTGGGGGTCGTGGCGATTTCTACCAACGTTAAAATGATGAAGTGCTGCTGGTCAACGTGGAATCTATGTGCATAACATCTTGAGCTTAGCCCTCTGTATTCTTTCTAAAATGTACATTCACAAGGTTTGTTGACCCAACATTGAAAGTGCAGTTTTTAGTAATCTTTTGTGCATGCTGTTTAGCAAGTTTACTACAGACTCAGCACTGCACTGCTCTTCATGGGTTGCAACTTGCAAGTATTTTCAACAGAACCTAATTTTGTTAACAATCAAACTACATAAAGGGTAATACAATCAGTAATCCATTAACAAATCATCAACAGACTCATTCTCGTTAAGTGCTCATTTGTCCTCACTTGTTCTTACTCTAGTGCGTAGAGATGCCCTAAATGATCAACGAGAATCGGAGAATTGACTTTTTTTTGTCAACGGGTTTGGAAGAGACATATGGGTAGACCTTTTCTCGCTCGCAATATCAAGCCAATCCACCATCTATCCCGTACTCTACGGCTCAACGGAATGTACTACTGAACATTATTGGTCGGCAGTGCAAAATCCGACTAAATTCCACGGCACTTGATGATCACATTCGAAACATCGCTTTAAGTGGATCACGACGTCATTGTCTACAAAGTGAAGACAGCAAACGTATGTACAAAGCCCCAAAATAAACAAACGGTTTCACCTTTTGGCCTTGCCCTATGTATTTTGAATAATTGTCGAGCTCAATTTTTCAACAAAGTTCAGGCCATTCCACATAAGAGGGTTCATGAACTAACACCTTCCCGGCCTTACCGAATGTTACAACTTCACATACCCTCTATGCTTCACTCGGAACCCCCACAAGCTGCCGGTTGCTCAGGAGCCGTACCGGTGGGCCGTCGAGCTCGAGAAGGTCCAATGCATCTGCAGGTAGTAGATGTTGAAATATCAACACGCCTGAGTCATCTGCAAATGGAGGTTCACAAGTAACCCTCCAGATTGAATCAGAATGACAATTGGCCAGATTCGGATGATTTTCTAGGATTGGAAATAATTGTGGAATGTCTTTCGAGACCTTTCAGATTCTAGGCGATTTCGATGTGGCCTTGATTGAGCAACCTCAACCGAAAGCTGTGACAGAAAGACCGATTAAATTGAATACACGCTTGAACTCAAGTATGCCCTTGTCAAGAGACGCGAATGTCGTTTGTTTGCCTCCAGTATCTTGTTTATTGCTATTTCAAATTATACTTCCATGTACGGACCTCTTTATTGAGATATAGACCTGCTACTACAGCCTGCTCAACTTGCTACCAAGTGACGAGATGAAAGCTAACGCAGAGCACAAAAAAAGTGTCGCGGATGCTAGGGCAAACCGCAAAAAATCTTTCTTCCTGTCAAACACAATGTTTCACAGTATTTGAACATTGGCAGAACTCATAGTCTGACTAAATGGGTCAATTCGCACCGCCAAATTGGCACTCGAGTCGTGGTACAAATGCTGAGTCTGGCATGTGCATAATTCTAGCTCGACAAATTTCCATTTAGTCGAGCCGCTCAACAGTCATGGACCACAAAGACTCGAATGAAGTGCGTCGACCTAGCCCTTGTTCCTCATGACCAGTGCTCGGGAGTCAATCGCTGCTCCATCCTTTCTTTACTCCACATTCTTTGAGGCTATTTTCGAGCGGTTTGTGTATAGGCTTGGCCTGTCCGAAAGCAGGTGACTCGTTTAGGGTCAACGAATATGAGACACCCCTGGAATGTGCCCCTGATTATCCACATGCATCTCGACAACCACGTTTCAAAGCGTTGGAAGTCCGCGTGGGCAATATTTTCCATAGCGAATTGAGATTAATACAGCAGATACGTAGAAGGTATATTGTATTGTTTGTCATTTATGTCTGCAATCATATTTATAATCACAGCCTTTCTCTTCAAACAGCATATGTCATAATTGGTTTTTTTTTTTTTTTCCCCTCGCTCGCTCATGCGTTCGGGATGGTCCCATTTACACATCAACAAAAGACTGGCTCTCCGGAGACTTGTCAAGAATTGAGCCCACACTCGCCAAGAAAACGATAAAATAGAATGAATGATATATATCGACTTAGTGACATTGCTACTCACAAAGCCTGGTGCAAAAGCTCGCAAATATTGAGCGTTTTGACTTACCAATCATCTTCTAAAATTCCTCTCCTCATACCGACCCCTGGAATCTCTCATATGCCAATGACGCCTCGTCAATGCAAGGGTGCAACTCTAAATGACAATCTCAAAATAGAAAATTCCAGACCGACCAACGCGTCCCTGAGAAACTCCTGTGTCGTGTATTTGGTCGTATAACAGTCCGCCTTTGTTTACATGACGGAAACATATAAAAAGAGGGTTGTTCGCAAGGGGTTTCGTGGTTTCATCCTACCTTTGTCTCTCACTTAATACCCCAGGACTTAATTTCATTCCTTACAATAATTCAAAATGGTTTCTAAGATCTTTGCCGCTGCTGCCCTTGCTACTGCTGCCTCTGCTCAGTACAACTCCACCATTGTCGCTACCGACTTTTCCACTGCCCACGCTACCTCCACTGAGGTTGCCACTGTCACCACTTGCACTGGTTCCGACATTGTCAGCTGTCACAAGGTTACCCCATCCACCACCTCCACTCCAGCTCAAGAGACCGTAGTTGCCACCCACTTCTCCACTGCTGAAGTTTACTCCACTGAGGTCATCACCACCACCACCTGCACTGGTTCCGATATTGTCTCCTGCCACTTGGTTACCAAGACAACCTCTTCTTTGTGCACCACTCCATCTACCGTTGTTGTTGAGGAATCCACTCCAGCTTGGACCTCTACCGTCGAGGAGACTCCAGCTGCTACCACTACTCCAGCTGCTACTACCCCAGCTGCTACTAGTCCAGTTGCTACTGAGTCTGTTGTCACCTCTGCTTCCGAGGAGTGCACTGAATGCATCACCTACGTCACTGTTGAGCACGGTACAACCATCACTCTCAAGTCCACCCCATCTGCTGTCACTGCCACCTCTACCGTACCAATTGTCCAACAAGTCACCTCTACTCCATCCAACTCCACTGGTGTAATTGAGGCTAACGGTGCTGCTGCCAACAAGGTTTCCGCTTTTGCTGGTGTTGCCGCTTTTGCTGCCGGTGCCTTGATGTTCTTGTAAATTGTTCCAACCGTCTAAATATTAGCATTGGCGCTGGCGCATTTCATCACATTTAACTTAAAATATAATTTTCATTTCGATACCCTAACCTTCCTTACAAAGGATTCGGTGTAAAATAAATGCCATTACAATTTCACGCCCGTGCAGGCTGATGCGTTCCTGTGCCTGCCAAGATGTTTAGTAAAACGCCTCTTTGAATATCAAGTATCGCAACCTTTCAGCAACGGGCAAAACGATAACTTACCTAACTGCAAAGAAAAAAACAAGATCAAAACGGTCAACTAGTAAGTTATGAACAATTCTTCATTGCCGAGAGGCCACTGAAAACGTCGAGTTGGCCAGTCTTGTTCTGCAGCAGAGCTGGCGGCAATCAGCGGTTATTGCAAATTTGAGGCCAGTGTTCGAATAATAATCGAGAAATAGCTCATGCAATTCGAATGGCCATGATCTATGATCCCCACAAAATAAACATTCAAATGTCTCAGAGCAGAGAATCTAACTTTTGATCCACGACCAGATATTGTAGGTTTTTGAGGGTGAGATGGGCCATAGAATATTGCCAATCTCTTTGTGCCTAGCGTAGCATCTTTGATACATGAGATTTGCCCAAAAATACTCCTATTACTTGGAATATTAGCACTCAGAGATCTTGGAGAAGTATTTCTGCCTCTTGATCAGTACTTTTTGTTTTTTGCATATCGGTGGTCCTTCTCTTACGGTAGGCGCTGTAGCATCCCCAAATGGCTGTTGAGATTATGATAGTGTCGTTGATGAAAAACAGAAAGTGCCAGAGAGTGATTTCTTCGAGGATGCCTCCAGGAACAGCGGCGATTGAAATGGGAGCAGATTGGTTTGAGAAACGATTCAAATCATCATATGTACTCATAGAGACAGAATAGAATGGTCGACTAACATTGGCGTAATTCTTACCATTGCTCCACAAATTGAAGATGTTGTCTGGAGCTACTCCCATAAATGGCCCGGTGTTATCGCCAATAATGACAGCCACTGCACCAGAGTTTTCTAGATTGATGACCTGTTCCTCTTGGATACACTTTGAACTCCGCTGGATGAGAGCAATACAGCCAGCAAAAACTTCATTCTCTATCGGCTGGCAAGCATTTGCCATTGATGCTTTACACAAAGGGCCAGTAGCGAGGTTGGACTGTGGGCCAAAGCGAGCGAAATGAGCATCATAACTAGTTGAAGGAAAATCTTCACTTTGGAAAGAAATACGAGCTGCAGTTGTATAAAACAAGTGCTTTATTGACTGAGGAGCAGAGGCAATAACAGGTCTGAGAAGTTGGGCGAGAAAGTGTAGCGCGATTGGGGCAAGAAAAAGGGCTAAAGATAAGAACAAAAGACCAATAGAAATTGTGATTGACCCAGCTATTAACCTTACTTTCCAAGCTCTCGATATTTTATAGAACATTTGTGTGAAATGCCAAACGTTGCAGTGCTGCCCATCTCCCATGTTGCAAACCCCGGAAAGTTCATCACCTGACGTCATTATCGTCTTTGACCTTCAATGAGTAAAACATGAAATTTGTTATTGATGGATATGAGGAGCACAAGTGCTCTATAAGGAGGACTACATAGCAGGACGCAAATCAATAAGGTTCCTGACGTAAATCCTAAGTCCTTTCTCGAACTCAGAATGTAAATTGGCAATATTTGATGCACAAGCTCCTAAATAGGGCCTAACCGAGGAGTATCCGATTTGGCATGTAATGTGACCAACAGCATAATTATAATGACATTATGTAAATTAAGTATTACCCCAACAATGATAGGCATTGGGGTCATGTGAATGTGATTCTTGTGTATCGGCTTGCTCACAACATTGCCTTTCTATTGTGCCTTTGATAGGCAGCTAACATGCTTAAAAATGCACTCAAAACAATCAGTTCGTTCAAAGAGGTAAATGTAACAGCAGCTGGCGTTACCAGAAGAGCCTCTGTGGCTGTTGTGATGAGGTTTCCTGATTGTTCGTTCAAAGAGGGCACGACGCTAGAATCTATTCTTGAGACCGAAAATCTCGGCAAAGCCGAGGTCCTCTTTATCAAAAGGGCGACTCGCACATCAGATTATTGGTCGTCTCATATTGCGTTGCCAGGGGGAAGAAGAGAGGAGAGCGATGCCAATGATTTTGAAACGGCCGTGAGAGAGACAAGGGAAGAGGTCGGACTGGATTTGGCTTCATCGGGTATCTATGTTGGCCCTCTTGATCAGCAGCTGGTGAAGGTGAGTTGGGGTTCGCAGGCAATAATGGTTCTCTGCCCTTATATCTTTGTGTTGACCGATAATTCTGCACCGCTATTGTTACAGCAATCCGAAGTGGCAGCTGCATTTTGGTACCCTGTTGATTATCTGCTAGATCCGGCGACTTATGGAACTGAATATGTTCCAATTGGTGACAGAATGCATCTCAGTTCTTACAAGTGGATACCCAAAGGCTTGCATTCTCTCATTAAATCATATGTCGGTAATATGCTGTTCAGTGCCATCTCTTTGTCTCCGCCGCAGGTTACAATTGAGAATAACAAAATTTTAGACTGGGGCAACACCCGAGATCAACTCAAGAGAAGATCAAGCACACTGTCAGCTCCAGTTGTTCCTCCTCCTTATAAATGCTGGGGCCTAACACTGGGTATCATGGTTGATTTTCTCGAAGTTCTAAAACCCACTCATATGCTCACTCATTTCACATTGCCCACAATGAAAAAATTGGATAACCGAATGATTGCCAGCTTTTTCTCTTCCAACTATGAACGTGAGACAAAGGCTGCATTCGTTAAATCATTTCCATATAAACCAGGCGACATGCACTTTGCTCCAAGATTGCTAGAGGGCTACTGGCCAATATTGCGCCGTTCAATTTACGCTACTGTCTTATTCCGCTTAGCCACTTACGCATCACTAGCAGCGTTCTTTGTCCGCACTTATCAAGTACTTACTACTAATTGATATTGATTTATAAATTACAACTCTATTTTTTCCAACATCATAATGAAATTTGTTGAATAACTTTGAGTATTGGCCTGCTTTTTCAAAGCGTTGCAAGGTATTGGTCGCAACCTTAGCTTAAACCTTTCTTTGGACGAATTTCTCCAGTTTTCTCATACTCTTCACCCAAAAGACGTAATCTAACAGCCGCTGGAAAGCTTTTGTTTGAAGCCTCAGTCCATATCTTCCATGCAAGGGTGAGCACTTTCTGGGCTTGTCGACCGTAAGCCAACAAGAATCGACTGCCAGCAGCCTCCCAAAATGCGCCGAATACCTCGTAATGCGTATTTGTTAACTGCTTGATCGGCTTGTCAAGCATACGAGCAGCAAATATCCACGCATTTGAGATCGGATAAGGGTGTTTGCTTGTGTTTGCCGGCAATACAGTTTGAGTGAATAAACTCCAAACAGTAACCATACCAACCATTCGTATATCATATTGAGACTGATCTTCCCAGCCAGCTGATGTTGACTCGTCACCGTCCAAATTTCGTCGCCAACCCATCCGTTTCCGTGCATCAACTGTATTTACTGGAATGGAATAACCAATGATCCAAGGGCATTTCTTGACAAATCTCGCAATGACGAAAGGTAGAAGAGAGGGAAATTTGACCACCAGCTCAATAATTAAAACAGCTTGAGCTGTTCCTGTTCTAGCACCCTCCTCTTGTGCTTGCTTAACAATTTGTTTAGCAAAGGCGTTTTGAACCCATTCAAAGGCCAAATCGTTGTGAGCCTTTGCGGACCTGAACTCTGCCTCAATGGCGTCTCTAGACATGGCTACATGAGAGCCGCTGTCATTCAATTGTCCAATTTTTGATCGAATAACTTTTCCTGCAGTCCAGCACGCTCGTTTGAACTCTTTGTTTTCATTCACCCTGCTTACAACTGTCTTCAAATATGCAATTTTTTCCATGTACCGGTCGTAGTCTCGTGAAACCTCTGACCAGTCCACAAATGTGCTTTCTTTCGCCTTTGCATCGTTAGCTGCTTTTGTGGCAGCCTCTTTGGCAGCAATTTCTTCGGCATGCTTTTTGTCCTCTGCCTCCTTTTGTTCTTTTAATGCTGCCAATCTCCGGGCCTCCGCTTCTTCCTTCTCTTTCTTTTCAGCTAAGAGCTTCTTATCACGTTCTTCTTTAGCCTGCTTTTCTTTTTCTTCCAGCAACTTCTTTTCCTCCATTGCCTGCTGCTCTTTCAACTCCTTTTCTCGACGAGCGGCCTCTTGTCGAGCTTCTTCGGCCTTTCTTTCAGCCTCTTCTTTTGCTCGCTTTTTCTCACTATAAATATCCTCGGCTGCCTTCACTTGTCGCATTACAGATGAAATTCGATCGTCAATGTCGCGATATGATGTATCTGCCAACACAGAATCCGCATCAAACGGCTTCCTGACTGAACCCCTCCTCGGAGGCGAAATGAAAGGCGAGATAACTAAGCTATTGATTCCAAAATCATTGACTTTTTGCGTTAGCTCTTTCAATTCTTGTGGCGGCGAAGTGAATTGACGATTTGTTAAGGGATCTACATTGCAAACATTTTCGCGAACAGTGAGATAGTCCTCGTCTTCTGAATCGTCAGATTCCCACAATGATTCAGTTTCAGAATCTAGCTCAGACTGGCGACTTTTATGAATTGAAATGAGCATCTCACAAGATCCTAAATGAAATAGATCTTGCAAGCTCTATCTTTCGATTGCAATATTTTGAGCTACACTAAATCTTACTACAGGGTAACTCTTCATTCTGTGGTATTGTTAAGCTATGATCTAAAACGAAAGTACCATAGCTGGTTGTAACAAACGCTAGACTATGTCAATAAGTGGTAAACGTTTCAACAATCGATTTGTTTTGCCCTCACGTTTGATAAATCGCCATCACATTATAACTGACTGCCTGCACTGAGAGCTTGCTCGCACCCTGCTCCCAATGGATTCCCGAGACACAAGAATTGGAGCACTTTTGGGAACGCCCGTTTCGAAGCCGGATCCAATTTTTCATTTTTTGAACATCCAGCTAAAAAAACAGTTTGAACCTTTGTTCACAAGATACCTGACTTACAATCTGTGTTAGCAAATCAGCTATTGTCAAGTTGATTGGGTGAAAAGATATTTTGCGAAAGGTTTGAATAACAAAAGTCTTCTCATTACAAGGAGATAGATTGGATTTCAAGACATATAGGTGAAGGTTGATTCTGGCAAGCAATTTTTAAGTACTGATGATTGCTGCGTCCTCTTGTCGTGTATCTAGCAACGGTGCCACGCTTTACCGAGCGTTCTCATCGTGCTCTATTCAAAATGGTCGTGTAGGTGTCTCTATTGTCCCTCCCGTTCACCACAAGTTCAAGTACAAAAAGGCCCAGGTTTCAGAGAGATACAGGGAGCTCCTTTTGCCCAAGTCATCGATAGAGTCGAGTGGATTTCGCCCAATCAATGTAATGCAAGACCGATTAGGTGAATATTGGAGGAACACAGTGGCTTCAGATATGTTGTTAATCAATTATCAACATGGAGCACCGGCTAAAAAGTCTGGTCTCAAGCAAAGAGAATGGGATGGCTCTTCGCCGTACCATATTAATCGTTCGCTACGTTCACCAAGAGGCATCCTTCGTCCGACGAAAGACGTCAAGCGTAGAGACTGGACAAATGTTCCTAACATGACAGGAATTTCCTTGAATGCATTTGTCACTGATGCTAAAACTACTCCTGATACTATTATCCCTGCGTCTGTTCAAATGCAGCAAATTACTGGAGTGAAACCAGAGGTTGTTTATTCCAAAACTAATGTTCCCACTTGGCACTTGAAAAAGGGCATCCCGATTGGCGTTAAGGTAGAGCTAAAAGGGTTGCAGATGGCTCAGTTTTTCTCTACCCTAACAGAAATTGTTTTGCCAAGATCGAAAACTTTCAAAGGTGTTTCCAACGCATCCGGAGATCGCAACGGTAACATCTCCTTTGGTGTGACCAAGGATGAAGTACGCTACTTTCCGGAAATTGAAGGTAATCAGGAATTGTACCCTCAAACATTTGGATTTGATGTCACCATTCATACCTCCGCTCAAATTGATCCTGAAGCCAGGACCCTATTATCCGCCTATGGAATCCTGTTTACCGGTAAGGAGAATTTCCCATCTAGATGGTAGTTTGTAAATAGTAAAATTGAATTTTGAACCACTGGTATAGATAATTCATAAGAAAGAAAATGTTGCAATTAAATTTGCTGGCATAACGGTCTGATTACATAATCGAGCACATACAGATTACTAACAACATTTACACTCGCCAGCCTTCTGACTATTTTCATTCAAAACCTCGATTGTCGTGGCAGAATGCCTAGATCGTATAATGCTGCAATAGAAGCTCTCAATTCGTTGCAAACAAACTTTGCAACAATCCAAGCTATTCGATCTGCTGGTAATCGTCCTAATCTATTGGCGATTCCACAGATGATTGAGTGGTCGCGAAGAGCGGGTATTGAACCAAAACAGCTCAATAGTCTCAATGTGATTCATATTACTGGCACTAAAGGTAAGGGTTCGACATGCGCCTTTGTGAGGTCCATTTTGGAGGAATATCAAACCCCAGGATCAAGTGTTATCGGAGACATTGGTTTGTATACTTCGCCTCATCTAAAAACGGTGAGGGAACGAATTCAGGTAAACCACTTGCCAATATCTAAAGATCAATTTGCTCACTACTTCTTCGATTTGTGGGATCGCTTGGTACGTTCACAAACTGCTGATAAGCCTGTTAGTAGCGTACACGGCCAGATAACCGAATCTCAGGAGTTGGATATGCCAAACTACTTTAGATATTTAACACTTCTATCTTTTCATGTATTTTTGTCAGAATCAGTTGATACGGCCATTTATGAAGTTGGAGTTGGTGGTGAATATGACTCCACTAACATTGTTCCAAAGCCGTCGGTCACTGGAGTTTCTTCGCTGGGGCTAGATCATACTGCACTTCTTGGAAATACTATAGAAGAAATCGCTTGGAATAAGGGTGGAATATATAAGCATGGGGTACCCGCCTATTCTGTGCGACAAGTTCCTGAATCAGCACTTAATGTGTTAAGGAGCAGAGCTGAGGAGAAAGAGGCTTCCTTTTTCAAGGTCGTGGACATTCATAAAGACATTCCTCACATAAAACTTGGACTAGATGGTGATTTCCAGAAAACAAATGCTGCACTGGCTGTTGAGCTTGTTGCTCAGCATCTACGTAATCGTGGGGTTGATGTTGATTTATCAGGCTCACTTCCAATGAAGTTTGTTGATGGATTAGAAAAAGCTTCTTGGCCTGGCCGTTGCCAAACGTTGAAGATTGGAAATGTGACATATTTGTTAGATGGAGCTCATACGGAGGAAAGTTTAACGCTCGCTACGAAATGGTTCAACTCCACCACGCACTCAAACAAAAAGAAGGTGCTGGTATTTAACCAACAAACAAGAGATGCCAAGAAACTTTTGAGGCTGCTTCATTCTACACTCGATAATCAGAATGCATTTGATAATGTTATCTTCACAACAAATGTTACGTATGCTTCTGGAAGCTATGCTGCAGATTTGAAAAGTGTCAATAATTCAGCAGATGATGTTACACACTTGACGGTTCAAAAAGAATTGGCAGACGTTTGGCGCTCGCTCAACACAACAGCAAGTGTCAACGTTCTCTCAAGTTTGGAGGAAACTGTCAAGCTTATTAATACCTTGGGTCCTTGTGAGGTATTTGTTACTGGAAGTTTGCATTTGGTTGGAGGAATGCTGTCCCTTTTAGAGGGGGAATAATGACATTGCAACAGATTTCAATGTTCTATCGTCTCCAATACTACGTTTTTTTGAACTTTCATTTTGGTATTTTTTCAACACCCTGCAGCTCTATCTCTTCAAGACTGTTAGGTACGGCACACTGAAAGATTCTCACTAATCGAATGTCTCGCGTATGAACGGAGAAATCGTACTTTTATTACGCTCGCCAACAGCGTGTGCCATCCCATTTGTGCCAATGCGCTAGGGATAGACTGAAGGTGTACCTATCACTTGGCATCCTCATTCGCCTGATAAGGAGTACCAATAGATTTGCCTACATTGATGTCTATCAAATTTGAGATGATTTATGGCGATTGCTTATCAAATTTGTACTTTGACAGCCGAGCGCCGCCTAATGAAAATAGTCGATCATGAGGCCGTGCCATTGATCCTGGTTCCTATAGATTACTAATGGATGGTTACATATTATAGCTGCTACCAAGTGGTTGTCGCACCGTTTTCACTGAGTGATTGCACGCTAAATTGCAGTTCGTCAAATGCACCCCTGAATGAATTTCGCGCTAAACGTCTTCGCTGTGCTATTTTCTGTCTATATGGGCAGTAATAGCGCAGAGGCAGGCGTCTTGATACATGTGGTAGGGGGGTTGAGATTCAAAATCTTCCACCGCCTGCAGATGACCAAACGAGCAAAAACGAGCAAGCTGTGGGTGAGGGCAATAATAACTCCAATTACTGGATTCGTAGCATATTGGCATAAATACAAGAAGCCATTTGTCATCACGTAGATCTCGTGAATGATATATAAGAGCCTTGTTTTGTCCCAGTCAGATACTTTTTCAAGATAAGCCAGTTCGATATGGAATCGTTCAAGTTCAAATTATCCAACGTGCATTGCCAGGGATGCGCAGAATCTATCGAGAAGGTCTTATCTGATCTTTCGTCTCACATTTTAGTTTCAGTTCCTGAATCCTCAGTGACAGTTGTACTTCCACATGATACAAATCCTAAGGAAGTGGCTAGTAGACTTTTTGCTGCAGGCTTCGATGTTGAAGGAGTTGATGAAATTGATCTTGATTTGCCAAGTGATAAGTGGTATAATAAGTTATTAGGAAAGGGGTCGGGTAGAAGGAAGACTCATTTAGAAAACTGTACAAAATGTCAACAGGGAGCTCATGGCGCTCACAACTCCAAAGAGTCTGTTTCTTCGGAGTCGCCATCGGACCTTTCTGGTGACACTACTCAAGAATCAAATTTTTTCAGAGCTACATATTCAATTTCTGGAATGACCTGTGCTTCTTGCCAACAAGCTATCACTACTCATGTCAAAGAACAGCTGGGTCCGCGGGTAGAAACATTTGAGGTGTCATTGATGAACAAATCTGGTACTGCAATCATTGCTAACAAATTGTTAGCCAATGATATTTCATCGATCATTAATGATATGGGCTATGAGGCGGAACTTGTAGAGATTCTTCCAATCTCTCTTTCAAAAGGTTGGAAGTTAGTCGCTGCAATCGGCGGAATGACATGTGCTTCTTGTTCGCAAACGATAGTGCAGCAGATTTCTCCGCTTTCGTATGTTGATTCTGTTGATATTTCACTATTGGACCATTCAGGTACCTTTATCCTAAATGATCCCTCAAAGGCCTCTGCTTTAAAGGAAGCAGTGGAAGATATTGGTTATGATTTTGAACAAGTTGAACTTTCTGAAGCAACCCTTTCTCAAGTGAAAACGAAATCCAGAACAGTAAATCTGAGTGTCTCAGGAATGTTTTGTGAGCATTGTCCTGAAAAAATCAATAATGAACTTGCTAAGTACGGCGAAGCCGTGGTAGTTGATGACCCCATCACTCTCAAGCATCCATATATCAAGTTCTCCTATATTCCAGATCCATCTAACAATGTGACTATTCGTGGGATTCTTTCATCGATCAACTCCCTTGAGTCTGGGAAGTTCAGTACTAAAATCACTCATCCACTATCTCTTGAAGAACGTGCAATGAGAATGGCGAAGAAGGAACAGAGGTCTCTTCTCATAAGAGTATCAATGGCTATCACGATAGCAATTCCGACATTTATCATTGGCATTGTTTACATGTTGCTCCTAAAGAAGGATAATCCGGGTAGGATGTATTTCATGGAGCCTATGTGGGCTGGTCAAACTAATAGAGGAACTTGGGCAATGTTTTTCATGGCGACACCATCATATTTTTTTGTTGCTGACGTTTTCCACAGAAAAGCTCTCAAAGAACTTAGGTCGTTATATCGATCAGGAGTTACTTGGAAGCGAAGACTTTTTAAATTTGGTTCCATGAACTTGCTAATCTCCCTTGGCACCACAATTGCATATTTTGCTTCTATTGCCGAATTAGCTTTAACGTCTACTGCACGTCATGATATTGGCACTTCAACTACATACTTTGATTCTGTTGTGTTTCTGACTATGTTTTTGTTAATGGGAAGATTTTTAGAGTCTTATTCGAAAGCTAAAACTGCTTCGGCAATGACTTCTCTTCAGGATTTGCGTCCCAGAACAGCGCTACTTATTGAAGATGCTGTGGTTACTGATACCAAAGAAAAACATTTTGGAGAGTCCAAGGAAGTCTTAGTGGATCTACTTGAAGTAAAAGACTTCATTAGAGTTTTGCCTGGTATGTCTCCTCCAGCGGATGCTATCATATTTGAAGGCACTAGCGAATTCGATGAATCTGCATTGACTGGTGAAAGCAGGCCAATGCGTAGAACCGTTGGAGAGCAAATTTTTGCTGGAACTGTCAATTGCGGAACCTCGCCGGTTATTGCACAGATCAACGCTTTAGAAGGCACTTCTTTGCTTGATAGTATTATTTCTGTTGTGCGACAAGGACAATTGCACAAGGCACCACTCGAGAGGTATGCTGAGAAATTAACTGGAATTTTTGTCCCTGTTGTCACGGCAGTAGCAGTGATAGTGTGGATTATTTGGCTTGTACTTGGTTTGTCGGGAGCATTGCCTCATCGTTACCTTGATATTGGTGCAGGTGGTTGGACTTTATGGTCTCTTCAATTCTCCATTTCTGTATTTGTGATCGCTTGTCCTTGTGGTATTGGTCTTGCGGCTCCTACTGCGCTTTTTGTTGGCTCTGGTCTTTCAGCTAAATACGGCATTCTAGCGAGAGGCGGCGGTGAAGCCTTTCAGGAAGGTTCATCTGTTGAGGTTGTTTGTTTTGATAAGACCGGTACCTTGACTGAAGGAGGAGAACCGCAAGTGACGAATGAGTACGTTGAAGATGAATACCTACCTGAAAAATCGAATTTATTTGCCCTTGCAAAGGCTCTTGAGCTCAATTCTTCGCATCCACTAGCTATAGCAGTTGTCAATTATGTCAACGCAACAGCGGGTCCGGCAGTCAAATTCACTAATTCTGAAGAAATTGCTGGAAAAGGTCTTTTTGCAAAAAATGAACACGGTGAATACTTGATAGGTAATGAGACGCTTTTAATTGATAACAAGGTGCAATTGTCAGAATCTATGAATGAGATGTTGCTCAACTGGAAGCATGAAGGAAAGTCAGTTATTATTCTTGCAACTAAAATGGTAGACGAGAACAAATTTTCTGCAATGTTGGCTTTCGCAGCTGCTGACAAAATTCGCCCGGAGTCAGAAGCTGTCGTAAACGCTCTACAATCTCGCGGAATAAATGTATGGATGATATCTGGTGACAATGAGGTGACAGCCAAGGTGATTGCAAAGATGGTTGGTATTGATCCAGAAAATGTTATTGCTGGAGTGTTGCCTGAAGAAAAGGCTGCTAAAATTTCTTGGCTTCAAAGAGTTGGTAATTCCAAGAACAGCAAAAAGTCCAGTTCGCGAGCTATTGTTGCCATGGTCGGAGATGGAATAAATGATGCTCCAGCTCTTTCCACAGCTGATATTGGAATTGCAATGGGATCAGGTGCGGATATTGCAATGTCGTCAGCGAAGTTTGTGCTGTTGAACTCCAACTTGAACAGTGTTCTTATTCTGTTGGACATTGCTAAAGCCACTTTTCGCCGTGTCAAGTTCAACTTTGCGTGGGCGTTAATTTATAACTTGATTGGTATTCCAATCGCCGCTGGTGTTATTTATCCTTATCGAAACTCTCGTTTAGACCCAGCTTGGGCATCACTGGCTATGGCTTTGAGTTCGCTTAGTGTCGTCTCATCATCACTTCTACTCAAGTTTTACAAACCTAAAAAGGCTGTTAAGAGCAAGCAGGAGTAGTAATAATAAACAGCGTTAAGTATTTAAAATATTTATTGAATTAGAATAATGTGATAAATCAGTTTTTGTTGGCGCAGATACTGTATCCGCGTTTTGGCAGCTTTGTGCAACTGTCATGCTGAATTCAAAGCGTGAGCGTGATCAAGTTATCAGCAAAGTAACATATCCAACTGACCAAAGCTGACTGCTCAGTGAGGATACAAAACACCGGTTATTCATTTTCTAAATTCACGATAGCGTCTGAACTTTCACCCCATTCTCTCGGGTAATTGCTTTGAACACATATCCGCACCCACGTTACGTTCCACACACTCAAATTAAAGGCAACTTGCAAAACCTTTACCCACAACAACATATATCTGCCAATAAGCGAATGGACTCCTAAATGATCCAGTTTGAAGAAGGAATTTCCTTAGTGGAGTTACAGACAGCTCAGTTGTCTCAGGACGTGGTTGACATACAGCCCAAGCAGTGTATTGGTGTATCTAAATTATCAAAACCACAAGCAGTCAATGTCAACGGTGCCTCAAGTGCGTTAATTGTTTATTCCACTTCACATGATGGGTATGTTCGTACTATTTCACAAGAATTTGGGTCCCACAAATCTGTTGATTGCAATTTATCAGAAATTGAGGGTATTCAAGTTGTCGATGTGCTTACAGCCCAAAAGAAGGAAAGTGATAGTTCCACAGTGCCAGAGCCTGGGGATGAACCGCTGGAGGACGAGGATTTTGACAGTCACTTGTTAGCCGTTCTTGGTAAGCACAAGTTTGACGATAATAGAGTAATTCGAATGTATTCAGTGAGATGTTCGAAGTCTGAGGTGAATTGCACATTACTGTTCTCTAGATTGCTTGATAGCGAACCGCTACAAAGCTATAAATTCTTCAACGGCAATGCGAAATTTTTAGTGATAACTTCACGTGCAATCTCATTGATTGATACTACATCTGGTGATCTCGAGTCGCTTCCAAACAATGCGGAAATTGCAGACGTGTGCTCTGCAGGTGCCGATCGTTTGATCGGCGTATCTACAACTGGCCAATTTCACGGGTTCATAAATGGTAAATGGGAGGCAATAGGTACGATGTCTTTGCCTCAGCAAGCCAGCATTAACAGCGTTTTGAGTGTTAACATTGTCGACAATGTCTTCGTGGTGGGTACGACTTCTGGCTTAATTTTATATGATTCTAAGACTCATCAGCCTCAAGTCTTGAGCATTACAGACGCATCTTTTCAAATTGCTTTAATTCATAAGGCTGCGAGAGGGGTTTATATGATACTCGCCAGAGCTGATACTGATCTTGTCTATGTTGCGTGCTTGAGGCAAAGAGCTTCTGGTAGATATATACTGCGATCAATTTCAGTATTACATCTACCGATGTCCTTTAAAAGCTTAGCTGTTGCTGGAAATTTGTATGGGGTTGAGGCAAAGGCCTTTGATCTACATATTTTTCATGAATCAGGACTAGATATTATCCCTGTTGGGAATTCAGTATTTTCTTCAAATAAGGTTCGCGTTGTAATGAAGGCATCAGATTTTGCTTCTGTTCCAGAGGAAGTAACTTTGGAGGATGATGCGCCTGATGCAACAAAGCAGAGCTCCACTGATACGTCAGCTGATGGAAATCCAATTACACCAGTATCGTTAGCACAAGGGACAACAGGGGTGCAAACTGCTCTGTCTGCTCAAAGTACTCCTCAAAAAAGTAAGAAGGTCCGCAAAAGAACCGGTCAAAGGTTTGATAGCCCTGACGTGGAAATGCCTCCAGGAACAGATGGCAATTTGAATGCCAACAATAACCGAAGCAATATAGATTTGCCCCGCGCAGTTGCCGACTATATCAAAGATTCTGGGTTTATCAACAAGGTGACTAGAGCGATCTCCATTCAGCTCGTTAGATCTGGTAAATTTGTTGAGATGGAAGCTTATCAACTTGAAATCAAGAATTTGCGAATGAAAATTCATAAACTTGAAGGGATTATTGAAGAGTTGCAGCGACCGATGTCAGAATCGTCGTTAAGTGCAAGCGAAGGAATGTCCGCAACGTCAGAAGGTGCTGGCGGCATATCTGAGGCTGAGGAGGAAAGTGAAGGCGAAGATGATCATGATTCACATCGTCAACACACTGCATCTCCTGCACATCTAGATAATGTGGTGCAGCCGGACAATAACGAAATTGAAGATAAGGAAGGTACGGAAGAAGAGCAAAGTATCAAGCAGGTAGAGCTCGAAGAGCAAGGCGCTGAAGAAGAGTACGAAGCTTATAGAGAAGGATTAGAGGAAGGAGACGTCACCGAGGAGAGCGATGCTAATGAGGGAGCATCTGAGCTCGGTTCAGCGGAGAACGAATATAAGGAGTCTGAGGAAGAAGAGGAGAACGTCGATCCTTCTAAAGAGCAATCTGACACTGCGAAAGTGACTCTTAAAGGTGCCCTTGCGGCATGGGCGCAAGATCCAACTTCGGAAGACAAATTCTTCACTCTAGACAACAATTTTTCTCTTTTGGACTTTCGACCGGGAGGAAACCCGTCAGTCAACCCTCAAATTGCTATTTTGACAGCGTTGGCCTCTGCCGCAACATTGCTTCAGTGTCAAAAGAATGCGGAAGATTCTGTGAGGGATCGCACCTTGAGATGGTTGAGCGGACTACTGAAACTGCTTAGTAATATGGAATTGAGAGAAGCCGATTATTTGAAGGGAGTTTTGATGAAAATAAGGACGAGATTAGAGGGGATTGAAGGAACAAGAAAGATAGTTTCCATGTTGGATCTGAAGTTGGACGATCTTTAAGAAAAACAAAGTTGCCTGAATATTGCAATTGATGCACAAGAGATGCTATAACTCCTCGATGAAAAGGATAACCGTGCCATCTGCCAAGTCTGTTCGATGAAAAGGATAACCGTGCCATCTGCCAAGTCTGTTGCACCGAGTCAAAATGGCCATATGTAAATTGGCATTCATACCTACTGTCCAATATTGAACTGTGGCAGTGAGCAGATGCGTAAGCGTTGCATTTTGATAACCTACATAGTGTTATTCGACAATGCAGCAAATTGACAACTTGTTTCTCATTTTTAAAATACATTACAATTTAAGGTGGCCTAACTAAATAGAACTTTGTGGCTATCGGTATTCAAGTCACTTTGAATGATCCCCTGCCAACGGTGTTTGACGCCGTAGAAGTAAGCGTTGAACGACAAGACTGAGCTGGATGATAGCGAGAGTTCAAACAGGTGCAGATTGTCACTGGTCCGGACAGATAACAACGGATAGTCCAAACCACGCATGACGGGATAATTACCAGCTACGTACCACTCGATTTGCGCTCGATTCTATCACACGTTTACTTTCCAACCTTTTTCTTTCTTGGTGGAGTAACTGGCCTATTCGCAGCTTGCGCCGCAGCGACACCGGAGTAACCATACTTCTGCTTCTTTTCAGCAGGCTTCAGAATTTGGAACGAACACAACAGTGATTCATCAATCGACATCATTGCACCAGCGTTGTCAAATTCACCACAGTAATTTGGAGCGGAAAACAAGGTGACCAACTGTCTCTTGGAAAAGAATTCGTAACCATCCTCTACAACTTGGTGGGCTCTGCAAATGAGATCCATGTCGTGGCGTTGAAGAAAGCGCGTGACCACGTCAGGGCCAAAAGTGAACGAAACACCACGATCATTCTCGGACCAACCCAAAATGTCCTTGTCAGGATCAGACCACAAGAGATCGCAGAGGAGGCCGATTTCAGGAATGTCAGTCGGTCGCATAACCCTTCTAATTTGTTCCATATTATTCAAATCTGGTGATAAGCCACCATGCATTGTGAAGATACGCTCATCAACAACTGCAGCGATTGGCAAGCAATTAAAACAGTCTGTGAATGTTTTCCATAGCTTAATGTTGTATCGTCGCTTGCACTCATCATAGAAACCATAAATTCTATTGATGCTTGCCGATTCGTGATTTCCCCGCAGGATAAAAAAGTTTTCTGGGTACTTGATTTTGTATGCGAGCAATAAACAAATTGTTTCTAAGGACTGTCGGCCTCTATCCACGTAATCCCCTAAAAACAAATAGTTTGCCTCCGGCGGAAATCCGCCATATTCGAATAGTCTCAAAAGGTCATAATATTGGCCATGGATATCGCCACAGATTTTGATTGGTGCCTCAAGTTCGAGTAAAATAGGTTGACGAATGAAAATCTCTCTCGCCTTTGTGCAAAGATATCGAATTTCGTGCTCCAAAAGGTTTACCAATTTGCCAGGCCTAGAGCCACGAACTTCAAGTAGACGGTCAATGACAGAGTCAAGGTCTACTTCTTGTGAGTCAGCCATGGATTAGTGAGAAATAGATAGTAAAACTTTAAATGACCGTGTAAAACACCGCGTAAACACACTCCTGCAAGGTTTGTGAGAAGTAAATTGTAAGAGTATCGCAGCAAGTTCTTAAACCACCGTTTTCTTGTAATCTATTAGATTAGTAAAAATTGTGTTTTTGCGTTGTGTGTTGTGTGGTGAAAGAAGAAGGAGTGGGAGGAGAAGAAGGCGCTGCCAAGTGTGCTCTAGATTTTGCTGGGAGCCAAGTCAGTGCGGAGAGGTGGTAGTGGGTGGCCAGTGGGAACTTGCGAGCGGGCAAAGTGTGCGTCAGGGTAGGAGTTCGCAAAGCGCCTAATTAAACGCGTATCAAAACAAAACAGTGAGACAGGAATGAGGGGGACAAGATTTGGCAGAAGAGCTCGACCTAACCTAGATAGATTCCGTTGCGACCAGTCAACAATGACGACGTGACCAATGCGCTATCAGTAGATGGCAAGAAGCGATTTGGGAGTAGTAGGGCACCGGTAACGCGCGGGTTTGGCAGCCACTTGAACAAGGAGGGAATTAGATAAACAACAAAGTACAGAGTTTTTGAGATATCCAACGCTAGTGATGTTATACTAAACAGATGTCAGCCTAAGGAATTGATAATTTGCTCTGGCAAACCAAGTGGAGGTAGATAAATATGAGGCAATGAGTCGTTATTGCACTATTTGAGTTATAGTGGTGTGTCGTAGGCTCATTTTAGTAGAGTCCCAACATTGATGCAAAGGCGTGGGGATTTATTGCCGGAACGGCTCATGGAGCTGCAGACACGTTGCAGCAACTTGAACTTTGAAACTACTATATTAAGAGCGTTTGGGTGGCTAGTAGATTGCACGTTAAGCAGGTAGTGGAAAGATGACAAAGCTCGAGCACGTGTATTGGAAAGCGCGCAGTCTCACCCTCCCGAGTTATAGGCATGTTGTCGCTGCGATTTAAGTGAGGAAGAGTGTGTTTCACTGGCTGTTGACTATCACGTGATTGAATTGTATGCGCTTCCATAGGGTTTGTAATGGAGTGAAACTTAATCCATTCGAGAGTATTATTCTATTGTGGTGGAATCACCATTCTAGCTGGCACAGGTTGTCTTTGCCTTGCGTTTCTATTAGTTTGGGTATTGACTGGTAACCAGGGTAGCGCGCGCGCTTGCCAATGCTCGCCAATTCTCGCCAACCAAGCCAAGGTGTAAGCAGGAGCACTCAATTAGGAAACCCATAGGTATTACCCCTAGAAGTTTGGCAAGTGAGGGCGCAACACCACTGGCGTTAAGTGCTCTCTAAGCTTCTCACTCAACTTGTAAGAAGCCACGCTTCCAGTCAGCACTTGTCATATTTATGGACTTTAAAAAACGGGTTACAAAAATTTTTGTCAAATAATAGAAGTCGTTGGTCTGAGCTAACAATTACCAGTAGGGAAAGTTTATGGTTCAAAGCATTTCTTTCTCTAGAGCTATACATTTCCTAAGCTTATTTCGCTATTCGCTTTCAACAGCTACACTTTCAGAGGTACTTGAGTAGTAATCTCCTGGAGCGTACCATTCGAATTCTTTTTGTAATCTACAAACAACTCGCACCCAGAGCTGAAACTTTCTGTCATCGCAGGCTTGCGGACGCATTTCTGATCTCCAGCAAATTCACGCATCTTCTTTCTAGCCGGAATGCCTGACGATTTTGATTCCCCACTGAATCATCGCACACGGCCGTCTAGTGAAATTTTTCCTCCTCAGGCATCGTTCGCGGGCCTGGGCAGCGGACACTCGAGGGTTCGTTCGGATGAGACAGATGCGGAACGATGGGCTGATTTAGAACTATATCAAACAACATTAGAGGAAATGGCACTGGTTTCAGTGGATGACTCATTTAGAGAGGAGCTTTCTTCCATAGAGCAGTGGTTCGAGGTTCTCTCGTCGGGCGAGCGAACAGCGGCATTGTATACCCTGCTGCGCCTGACCAACAATGCACAGATGAGATTCTTTGTCACTGTGTTGCAACAACAACTAACTTCCAGCACAAATCAATGGTCTGTTGGAAGTGGCCTGGGAGCAGGCAGTCCCGCATATTCGGCGCCTTCTGCTCCGTTTTCGCCCGCCAGTGCAGCACCGCTCAGCCCAAGGGCTATGGGAGCATCCACCACAGGTGCTAACAGCTCCAACGGAGCCAGTGGTAGCTCACAACAACAAGCCCCGGCCAGTCCCTTTTTGACTCCAAAACATCAAGACTTTTCGTTCCTACCCTTTTCTGCCAAAGCCTCTTCTCAAACGACGTCCAAGTCGCCCTGGACCGAGATTGCACGACCAAAGTCAGCTGCTGAGTTGCAATTCAAGTTCTCGCACCCACCGACAAAGTCGAAGCTGGGAAATGTCATGACAAATACTGGTAGCAACCACCAGTCGCCTACTAGGCTGAACATTAACAACATGGCGAATTCTCCCTTGGCCCCGGGCTCTCCCACGGCTGCTTCGATTGCTGCTTTGGACCTTGACAGCTCCACGGACATGAGTGAAAAATTAGATGCGGATCGCAATGATGTCGACATGAGATACCACCCCACACCACGCAGACCGCAGGGATATTCTTATCTTCCAGACGGTCATGCTTCTTGGGCCTCAATGATGAATACACCCACGCAGTCTCCTATGCAAGGAGCATTCAGCAATGAGATTATTAATAACACAACCATGAAGCTAGCGGCACTGTCGACGATAAATGGTCGCGGCTCTGCTAACCGTAAAGTGTCCTCATTGGCGCTCGATGAGAATGGCAGTTTGGGCTCTAGAAATGTTGGCTCGCCAGTAGGGGGAGGTGATTATCATTCGTCCCCAACCTGGTCGTTCAACGAGTCAAACAGCAATGCGTCAGCTCATAAAGGCAACTTGCAAAGGTTTGTTCATCATAAACAAGGCGCGCTGAGTATGTCGCAGCTTGAAGTAAATGGGGCTATGTCTCCTTCTCCAAGCGGCGTTCACTACCATCACAATCACAAAAAGCAGCAGTCTTCCCTACATCAACAACAGCAGGCTGGTCCACCACCAGTGTTTTCCCCACACTCAATGGCGTCGTCTGCAGTTGGAGGTTCATCTCCTGCAAACAAAGTGCACTCAGATGTGAACAAGAAAAAAGGAGTTGACCCTGGATCAGCTGATGTTGGCACCTGGCTGAGATCATTACGACTACACAAGTACACGCCAAATTTGCAAGATACACCATGGGACGAATTGATGAACCTGGATGATGCGGCTTTGGAGGCCAAAGGCGTGAATGCTCTTGGAGCTAGGCGAAAGATGCTCAAGGCATTTGAAGTTTTCAAGGAGGAAACTGGTAAAAAAGCAAGTGACGAAACGAATACTCAAGACAAAGGACATGATGAGCATGTCATCTAATTGTATAGGTTACTCTGGTAGTAATTATATGTCTAATAAACTCTAACTACGTGTTGATGCAATAAAATATAAATAAATAGTTTTTGCAAGCTATCAAGTTCTCTCTAGGCTTGTGGGTTGCGCGCTATTGACTAGCCTCATTGATGATTTTTGTCCAGTGGTTTGCATTTTCCTGAATAATGTCGAGGGTAAATGACAACTGTGGGAGAAGGGTTGCAATATCTGTAAACAGCGGTTTGGCATAAGTGTTTATGAAAAAAATCTGTCCTTTTGCAAGACTCAACTCGGGGTCAGCAACAACTGGCACTGACGCGCGTTCCTTCATGCCCAAGTCAATCTCGAGCTCAGAGCACTCCCCAAACTCCTTGCCCAGCACAACACCCCATTTCCCTGAAATGGTGCGCGTGCGTGCCACATTTGAAATATCTGCGCACTTGACTAGCAGACACGAGACGAGCGTCTTGTCTTTGCGGACATTGTAAATGCCGCTTCGCCCACTGGCAATTTTGGAATCAACGCGCTCCATGTAATCAAAATGCATACCCATATCAGTCGCCAACACGGAATCCACAATCAGAGCCACAACATCTTTGCACTGAGGGACAGCTGGCCAGTATTGCTGAAGCATTTGCACTAGAGCTGCAGCATGGTACGATTCCAGCACGGATCTGCCATTGTAAAGAACTGCTATTGGCGCATTGCAGGCAACCAGAAATGCATTTGTAACGCCAGGATGACCCACATCATGACCAATAGCAGCAATTACAAGAGCGAGTCCATCAGTGGGAGAGAGGAGCTCACCGATTGAACTAGAGCAAGTCGATACCGGCGAGGATGCAATAGGTCCGTTTTCAGACGGCGAAGCACTTGCTGGCACCTCCTCCTCGGGGGTGCCGTCAGTCTTGGGCTTCTTGTCCTTGTTTTCAGAGAGTTTAGGGGCAGTCGATGAGGGAGTATCCTGCAATTGTTCGTGCTCACCAAAGAACCCAATTGCCAGCAAAAACGAATACGTTGCTTGCAGCACATCAACAGCATGGCGATAGTTATGGTACGGATTGTCATGATTGTAGGACTCTCTTACTATTGCAAGAAACCTGAGCAGCTGCGAGTCGGAGATTTGGAATGCCTCTAACTGTGGCAGATCCAAAACCTGGCGGATAATTAGGAATGCAACCATCAAAAGCTCATCGTACGTAAGAGAATGTGCAGGGAAATTCCACGACTTTATGGACTTGGCCACCTTAGCTCTGTCGACATGGCTCAGAAAGTGCTCGCTCTCCAAAACCTTTGAGGATGGTAAAACCGGAATGTCTGCTGGCGCGGTCGTCAACCGAGACATTATTCGCGTCAACATTGAATCGTGGAAAATGTCGCTGCCGGGTTGGACGTCCAGCAGCTGCTTAATATGCTGCAGTCTGGAATCGGGCCCCTTGAGGGAAGAGACAATTGAGTCGACGTACCGCTCGCTCAAAACAAGGCCGTCGTGGCTAGTGACATGCGCAATGTCCACGGACGCGGCGTGCTTTTGCAGCAGCACCACTTTTGCAACAACATGAAAAAACTGAAAACAAAGATATGTCAGGGTGTCAATGTGTATGGTGAGTTCCACGTCCGTCAGGCTCTGCACGCACAAAAAGATGGCAAAGGAGGGCGAACTTGTGCCAGACGTTGACCAGCAGGTTTCGATAATGTAGGCCGCCAGCTGATCAAACGAATCAAATGTGACGGAGGCAGCAAACTTTTTTGCCAGTATGTTTTCGTTGATTTTGCGACGGTTTCCAGGAGCGTTTTGCGACCTTCGCAGCAGGTTGAACGACGAGTTGGAGGGCTGGGGGCTCGCCGCATCTGCTTCCCAGTACAGTGCAATGGGGGACTTCATGGCACAAGTGCAAAAAGTTGCGTTAGTTGCTGTTTGGTGGACGTATCGTGGGACGGTGCCTTTGTTTCAGGTGGTTATCAATCCTGAATGAGCGTCCGTTTTTTGGGCGCGGCTGACGGAGGCTAGTGTGAAGTCAACTCCTGCTTTTGCGCGGACACAGAGAGGATTGAGGACGTGCAAAAAAAAAGTGTGAACCAGCGCAAACACCAGGGACTCCTCACTATATATTGCCAGAGAAAGGTGAAAGAAGGCAAGTTTTGTTCTGGTGCGTTGGGAATTGACTTCGGCAAAAAGGTTGCGGCAGGCGGGCACAGGCAGGTGGGCTGGCGTGGATTTACTTGGGCTTTTGGGCCAGGGGAGGCAGGGGGTGAGAGAGGCAAACTAACACCTAGTCCGGGAAGGGTGCCACAATAACGGTTGCCAAAGGGCCGATTGGCCTCAAAGTCAACGGCGCAGCAGTAGCAGCACACCATCCCTGTAAGCTATCTGCATGAGTTAACGGTTCCACGAGTTTTGCGGCAAATACACACCTACATTTCAATGTGCTGGAGCTAAAACGGAAGTCTCTGCGGTGCCAAAGCCCCAGACAACTCCTCCAGACTCTACTCGCTTCTGGGAGGGGTGCGGACAAACTTTCCTCTGGTCCTCTTCTGTCCCAATGTGGATACTGCACGCACACAACGGCAGCCGCAAGCTGGGCACCGCCAAGTTTGGGCCGTGCGCAGATGTCACCTGGGTGTGGGAGCGTTGACACGCACATGCCGACACTAATTGGACCGTTAGGTGAATCCGTCAGTTGATACTCCTTGAATGTAATTCAAGAGATTTCAGGCTCTCCACCTTCGCGGTCACTCAGTCATTTCTCCGTTGTCATCTGCACGACCGGTGGCTATTTGGTATTTGCCAGCACGTAGAGTTCGCTGCGCGGTCACGGATTCGCATGCGGGCATTTTCCGACTGAGTCATCTCGATTTGCGTGTTTCCGACAAACAGCATGCCAGTATTACTGATTTTTCCTTCTTCGCGTTACTCCTTCCAGTAGTTTCCACATTGACATACTTTGCAGCGTTTCTTGGCGCTTCTAGAATGTTGGTCAAGCATGCAAAGCAGTTATGCCGCTTACGGGTGTTCGTTGCCCTCTGTCCAAAACAGCTCCTCGAACCTGTCCTCAGCGGCTCCACAACGCTTCCTTTGGTACCCAAACCTTGCTGCAAACGCAAAAGAGCTCATTTCGTTGAACGGGCGGGG